>JACYFF010031959.1:7569282-7583659 GCA_017589665.1 Selenicereus undatus
TATATATATATATATATATATATATATATATATATATATATATATATTTGTGTGTGTGTACATGTATATTGTGGTTGCAGGACAAAGTTTTGGTGCGTTTTGTTTATATCAAGTCATTATAGTGTTTAATCACACCTTTAAGCTATAGTTAACATATAGGATTACAATTTTTGTATGAAAAATATATAGTATGTATGTTGTTTTTCAGGTCAAATGATTTTTCCCACATTGTTACCTCCAACTGCCTTCTTTGTTCACAACATTATGAGGATGTTTCGCACCTTACATTTATTTTATGGAAACAAATTGCAATTAAGTTCACTTCCAATTTTATGAACAATATAGCAAAGTTTAATTTGAAAACAATAATCTGCCGATTGTGAGAGTTGTACTTTTCTTCCCAAATAGTGCCGCCATCAAGAGTAGTAGTTTTCTTCCTTGATTGAAGGTGAAGGAGGCGATGGCCAGTTCTCATGTCATTTCCAACTTTTTTTGGCTTTAATATTAGTATTATTTGTAGTTTTAGTTGTAATCTCTCCAATTGAAAAATTAACCAATCTCTTCTTTTGTAAGAGTTGTTTATATCTCTCCAACTATGAGAGTTTATTATATATTTGTTTTTATCTTTTTGTGTGTCTTTATGAATTTGGAAGGAATTGATCAATTATACATATTGAAGTGGTGCTTCCATGGATTTCAACCTTTCACATATAGTTTTTGGTGTTGGAAGAATATCTTGCCCAAGAGTGCTACACTAGATCAGCAGATCAACATCAGTCAAGAAATTATAACCGATATGCGAATTTCTTCCCCAGGCTATATCAAGAAACAATGAACATGGGAAGACGAGCGATGAACATGTTTCAAGTTAGTATTTTTGAGGTTGATATATGATTTTGATATAAAAGATTGTATCTGTATTAATTGAATATGTTCATTTCCCTTGCCAAAAAAAAATTCTATCAATTGTGAAAGCATGGTGAGAGAACTTGCAATTAGTATACATGACTGCGATCTAACTCTTTAGGAGATAAAAGATTTTACGTATGAGTCACCATGATTTTACATTAAAGCCACCATAAATGTGAGCAATGAACAAATCAAGAGATTTTTGGCGTAAATAATCCAACTTGAAAAGAATTCTATCAATATAAACCCAACTTTAAAAAATGGTATCTAATGTCGATAATATTTTTTCTTTTGTGAATTACGACATGGAAGGTGGCCAATGGTTAACTTGTAGTGTCGGGACATTCAATTAGTCAATTGGGAGAGGAGGAAATCAAGAAAAGAATACAAAATCAAAATAATATCTAAGTAATACAAATTAAATTAAATAGTCGATTACACTTAAAACAAACAAATAGTACACGATATACCAAAATTCAATTATTGTCCTTTTGGGACAAGCTGGGTTTTTCCAATGAATTAATTAAATTATTGTCCTTTTGGGCCAGACTGACTAATGAATTAATTAATTAATAGATTCTAATAGGTGGGTTTTTCCACGTGGGATTTGAAATTTGACTGAACCCAACCTTTTTTTTTAAAAAAAAAATCTACTTCATAATGTTATGAAAAACATAAAAATAAAAACGTGTTATAATTAGAAGGAATCATTTAAGTTCCTTGTGGCTGCTTCTCGAACGTTTTCTAGTCTGCCAATTTCTAAGCCACCAGCTACTCCTTTGGCTGTTCTCAAGAAGGATGACCCTATTTTTTAGGTCACCTTTTTCTCCTTTTTTTTTTATATTTTTTAAAGGTTGGAAGATTTACATGTATATTGTCTTGCAAGGAAAGTATGAAGCTGCCATAACAATGATACTCAAATTCAATGGATCAAGAACAATAGGCCAACGTACATTATATATCTGAAAGTGTATACACCTGCTTATCATGTATATGTATTTTTTCTATGCGTATTTATCATATAGGTAGTTTTTAATGTATCAACTCTTACATGACTTGGGAGTATATATTCCCGGTTGCAATATGTAGACTTTGGAATAATAGGCTTTATAGAGATATATACTTGACCGACCTGCACTTTTTTGAGTTATGAATAGATGATTTTATTTGTTGAAATTTTTTGGGTTCTTGGATACTCGATTTCACTAAAATTGAGCTACTGTTGATCCACTAAAGCATAAAGCTCTTCCATAACGGATTTTTCTCTATGCATAAGATTTTCTTGGATATATGTTAAATACAAACACAATTATTTATAGTTTTACACCTATATATGTTATGTAAAAAGGATTGTACAATATTTAACTGCTGCATTTGCACAATAGGTGTAATTGTTTGTGTTGATATACAACTCACAAATGAGTTAATTATTTGGGATATATTACGCAAATATTTGTAGTTTGAATTACTTCACTCATTTGGCTCACATTTAGAATTATTTTGTTAGCCAATTTTCCTTAAAAGAAGTTCACTAAGGATCGATGGAGAGAGTGAAATATTTGTTATAGTTCGAATTCTGCCATTTTCTAAATGTAAATATGAACAGAACTATAATTGGGTCAATAAGACACTTTTGATGTGAAAATAGTCGTGTGTATTCGGGAGTTCCATGCATGCCTATTCTGGACTAGTAAGTACAAGTGCTACCTATTGATGGTGTGGAGCTCGTATGATACATACAAGTGCACGTAAACCCAAAAACATACCATTGTGTTACATTAGCTACACATACGATTTAAACAACTTACAAGAAACATACATACCAAGATGCGATACTTAATTAGTTTGATTAAGTTTACACAATAATCATCTTAATTTATCGTAGGTGAGAGAATGCCGTTTTTAAACGAACTATCGAATATATGATAACAATCATTGTGCAATGCACTGTATCACCTAGATGGTCACATCCTTGTTATTGCATCCACAAAATTTTAGGTTTTAAGGCCCTATGTTAATCCTAGCAATCTTTGCCAAAATAACTGCTAGCACTTATTTACTTTTGAAAGAAAAAAAAAATTTGAACAGTTTCATAGGTTGGCTTTGAAATAATTTTAAAATTACGTTATTTTGTAGCTGTAAAAAGTAGCTAACGATAAATAATCTCTCCTTTTTCCCTTAAAAAAGTAAATAGTTAATGTGGCATAGTGCATTTAATCCTTTGGTTGCTAATTATACTATTATTTGATTATGAAAGTTGACATGCAAATTAATTTTAATTATACTCCTTAGTTACTTGTGTTGGCAAGCCTATCATCCATCGATTTTATGATTGATTAATAATCATGAAGATTGTTATTAAACCGGGTAAAACTGATCCGAGACTCGAAATCCGAGCTGAACTATCCGGACCCATACCCAACCCGATGTCCGAAATAGCTTCACCAGAAAGTGGACCCGGAACCCCAACTAACCCGAACCAAACCATACTCGGCCCGGAATTTTTCACAAAGTTGCTTATTTTTGTATGACAAAAGTATTGGACCAAAAATCAGTTGACCCGAAGTCGACCCAACTTAAAGTTCACCCAATCCAAACCGAGCTGACCCGAAATGTTACTTGATTCGAAACATGACTTGATCCAAACTTAACCCCGACTTGCACTCGAACTGAATGACCCATTTGCCAGGTCTAATGATTATTTTTCAAACAAAGCCAAATCTAAGTAGATTAATTGGATGTATGGGAATATAAATTAGCTATAGTAATCTTCTTCAACCGTATGTCGCATTGTCTCTTCCTTGCACGAAGCCTATATAATATACTGTGTCATAAGTCATGCTAGTGTTACTTGTATAAAAGTATAAATTAGAAAAATATATATACGTAGCAAGTAAGAATACACATATATATTTAGGTGTATAATATACATTACATACCATCTTGACAAAATGTTAGGGGACATACTTTTTGGGGGGGGGGGGTTGGTTGTAAAAAAAAAGGATCAACTACTGAAAAGCAGAATTTCGTTTTTTGTCACTTGCACCAAATCTGAATTCAACCTTTATGTAATCAACAGATCAATCATGGTTTCTTTTTGTGGGAAGGTGGCAAGGATTTTTTTTTTTTTTTTTTGGGACTTATATCTCAGTGAAATTCCGACCAAAATTCACTTCGTAGTAACTTATTATGACAAGAGAAGAAAAAGTGTTCCTCTAATTAATTTGTGGTGCACTCTGCTGAATGTGGAAAAACGCATTCTAGGCAAGGTTAAGGTAAAAATTATCATGTCAAATACATTCTTACGGTGGTAAAAATTAAATTGTTGTATTTTTTTAAAAGAACAATTTATCTTTAAAATCTTTCATTATTAAATTGATCAGTGTCTCTTGAACGTATGCAGCTCAATAGCTGTACAACATTTACAATTAACTTTTTAAAGAGATTAATTTTTTAATAGTCTAAATGCACGTTTCCTAGAGAGCGAATTTTGTAGGTATCATAAAGTCTTACAAGCTAACGTATATTTGACGTTTAAATTTGAAGCACAATACATCTCATTCACATTGCATGTCTTCCTTTTTTCATGAGCTACCTCAAGGACAACACTCAAAAGTCAGCTAAAAACAACATTTAAATTTGAATCAAACTTGTTATAGTTATAGTAATAGTAATAGTAGAAGGGGAGCATTGGAGCAACGGTAAGTTTGTCTTTGTGTGACCAAAAGGTCACGAGTTCGAGCCGTGGACTCTGCATGAACGTGAGATGCTTGTGCACTGGGTTATCCTACAATTCAGGTTATTTATCCTATAATTTGTGGTGCACTGATAAAGTCAGGTTAGGCTGCCTACAATTCATCACTTGGGGTGCGGCCCTTCTTTGGACTCTGCATGAACGTGAGATGCTTGTGCACTGGGTTATCCTTTTTTTTTGTTATAGTAATAGTAGGTATTGTCCCACATTAATAAAATTTAAAGAATATGATAGTAGGTGTTGTCCCATATTGATGAAATTAAAGGGCTTGAACATGTATATAAGCTTATAAATTACTTCACCTATCAATTGACTTTGAATTGGAACCTCATTTGAGCCCATATATATATATGCATAATCTATTCTCCTTTTCCTTCGAGAAAGGGATATATTCTGTTATTCTCCATTTATAATACTATTTATTCGTTTTGACTCCCTAATTTGTTATGTATAATTGTTTATTAACACCCCCAAATAAGAAGGGAAGACAAGCCAGCAATTTTATTTTATATTATCAAAGTCTTACCCTCCTTTCACTTTCACCGACACATTGTATATGGGACAATGTATATGTATTACATAATTATACATTTATTATTTCAATAAGCGACCCTAACTTTTGTGACCCTTATTAGAAGACCCAGTAAATCTTAACAGATTAAGAGGTAAGGGATGCTAAAGCCTAATTTAACCAAAACCCTCCAGCATCTACAATTATGCACAATGCACAAATTCAGCAGGGTATATGTACTATACGAGTGCAAAAATATTTAGCAGTTTGCCTATATATATGTGTTTTCATTTCCTATGCTATTTTTATTTATCTATGCAATTTATATCATATATCCTAGAAGTAGGAGATGTTTGCATAAAATGCATATATATAGTTACGTTGAATTGAAACTTTTGATAAAGTTATGAACTTTTTTAATCAAAGTTGTAAATATAATTTATTTTTGGAGAGCTTTAAAATTTGTATAAAGGCATAGGGGGTGTTTGGTTGCAAGAACTTTTTGAAGAAAAAGAATTTTATGAGGGATTTTAACTATTTTGACTAGTTAAAACAGTAATTTGGTGTTTGGTTAAATATCTGTTTGGAAGAGCTGTTTGGACCCCAAAAGCTCTTTCTCAAAAAGTTATTTCTATTAGTCTTTTGAGAATAGTTATTTGTAAAAATGACATAACTATTCAAGAGTTTGAAAAAATTACACCATGTGCCAAATAAGACCCTAGTTAAGTTGATCAATAGATATTTTATTGAAAATTGACAAACCTAATTCCGACGAAGTAAATTCGTTAATCAACACTTGCTCCCCCCAACCCCCAAAAAAACCAAAAATAAAAATAAAAATGGAAAAAGCAGAAACGAAAAGGTCTTTGGTAAACTTGATTTTAATCAGGTAATGTGATCATTATCATGTGTTCACCTATCAGTTGGGATTGGCTGGCAAGCCTCCACGTTACACTCAAGTTTGGCAGAGTAGGTGGCTACAGCTTAGCCACAGTTTATCAAAGTCTATAATTCTATATCATACATTTGGTAGTATGTATTTTCATAAGTCACGTACGTAAAATATATATTAATAACCGCTCATATATGACAAATACGTATTAAAAAATATATATTTATATAGTAATAGGAGTACAAACTATTAGATGTATATAATAATATGTCGCACTTTGTTGTATGAGATAAAATTTTTATAAACTTTCAATTTCTTTTTTTGATCTTCTATCCCCCCCCCAAAAGTTTTGATGTACAGATTTGTTTCTGATTTGAAACTTTTATTTTCTTTTCTACTAATTTCTACACATTTCTTATATATATGCTACGTTTTACATATATATATATATATATATATATATATATATATATATTTGGTGCAACAATTTTACAAGTTTTTTTTTTTTGGATCTTGAATCCTCAATTTCACTGGAGTTGAGCTACTGTCAGTCAAATAAGGGATAGAGCTCTTCCATCACAAATTTTCTCCATCTGTATGACTCGAAGCGGGGACTCTTACTTAAGGAGGAATAAGTGTCAAACTACTTGAACTAATATGTGTTGGTAATAATTTTACAAGTTTTATAGAAACTATCTTTCGCAATTTTTGAACAAACAAAATCAAAATTTCAAAAGAAGCAACATGTGCACTTGTAGAGAAATGAATTCGTCAGTAAAATGTATTTTCCTTTGAATCAGCGAATAAATAAATTTATAGGATGATACATCTATGCATATTTACGATCTTCATATTTCTTATCAAATGAAGGAATTATTATTCAATCGTTATATTTCCTCATGGACAACATAATTATCAGCCACATTATTCTCACGTGTTAGCAGCCAGGTGAAATGCGCTTCCTAGTTTCGACCCACTGCCACATGTCTTGATTTTATTATTTGTGCTTGAAAATACCTTCCAGGCGGGAACGCACTGGTGTTCCAACTCCCATGCTGCCTTTTAATGATTTTTTTACTTTTTTTTTTCTTAAAAATATTATTTGGATTATTAAAAAAAAATTGTGTGTTATGAGATGGATCAATTACAAAATTTTTTATTGAGTTATTCAAATTAGAGTTTTATAGGTTTGACAAATGAAGAGGTACGACTTCTAAAAAATTGGAACTTCAGTGGATATCATATGATCATATTCATATCCCAACCGTCTTAGAAGAACTAATACCCCCCCCCCCCCAAAACTATTTTCAACATAAAAGGTGTGTATCCTATAATCATTAGTATTTTGCCACCCGCCAAAAAAGCAACAACAATAACAACAAACTCCCAAAGTGGGTCGCGCTTTCGCGGGGTCTGGGGAGATCCAACTGTAGGCAACCTTACCTCTATCAGTATTCCAACCCATAAAGATGTTGATTCCATAAGACCCACAAAACAGTTTTGAGAAAAAGGTTTGAGGAGAAAACGATTGCAAAACCATTTACCGAAGTAAGAGAAAGGGGAAGAGAAAAGGTTCCGGATAAGCGAATAAAGAGGGAGCGGAGACATACCTCAACAAACCAGGGGCGCTTGGTGCCGTGACAACCCGGAAAAGCACGACCTGCAGACAAGCAAAACAAAACCCTACCCACCCCACACCGCCTAAGCTACTGCCACCTATGGGGCCGGTCCCCTACAATCAGAGACCTTAATCCTGTCCCGCCACAGCCTCCTATCCTGAGCCATGTTCTCCGTGAGACCGACAACTCTCAGGTCCTCTCTAACCACTTCTTCTAGGCTCTTCTTCGGCCTACCTCTCCCTCTCTTACCACCGGGGGGGTTGATACTCTCGCACCTTCGCATTGGGGCGGCCACACTTCTCCTCTTCACGTGGCCGAACCATCTGAGCATCGATTCCCTCATCTTCTCCTCTATGGGGGCCACTTCAGCTAAGCCCCTAATTACCCCATTCCTAATCCTGTTCAATCTCGTAAAACCACACATCCACCTGACCATCCTCATCTCAGCTACCATCAACCTTTGGACCTGCGTCTTTTTTAGAGGCCAACACTCCGATCCATAGAGAACAATCGGTCTAACTACCATCCGATAGACTTGTTAGCAGTTTTACTTAACCGCAAGTGCACGGCGTAGCTGTAGCTAGCAACCGGCAAGTACGGGTCGAATCCACAGGGAACTTGTTTTCAACTACTAGAACTAATTGGACTAACTCAAGCTAGGCAAATCAAGTCGTGGTTGGAAGCTAAACGACGAGAGATAGTGATAATTCAGGGTTTTAGTAAATAGCATAATAAAAAGCACCTAGGTTGGAATTAATAACACGAATACGCAGATGAATTAATTACTAACCCACTCAAGCATCCCCATGAATGTAATACGAATGGATAGATTGTCAATTTAGCCCATCTCCTCCCTCTCTCAAGGGTCGAAGACTAATCCTCCAACCACAGTCGCCTATTTTCATGGGACTAAAGGTTGAAGGATTACGAGATCTACAATCTCAAATCCCAATTAAAACTTCACTATTTTCATGTCAAAACCTTAATTGTGTACTAAGTCGCACTAGGTAAAGGTTTCGTCTCTCAACGCTCCCCTAAACCCCAATAAAAATGGACAAATACTCTTTCGAGCATTTCGTCGAGCATGTGGCGTGCAGAGTAGAATTCGCAATTACAAAACAAAGGGGGGAGCAAGAATTGGGCTAGTTTACAATTCAGTCATACATACTCGGTATTAATCCCAACCTAAGTTGAGGATTTAGCCTACAATCATACTAAACGCAATAATCGCAACATTCAACCAAAGAGTCATGATAATTGAATTCTAAAACAAGAAGACAAAAGAGAGAAGAGATAACAACGAAAACCTGGAATTAATTGAATGGAAATAATCTTCAATCCCCGAACAATTCTCAAGAACAAGAATTAAACTAAAGTTAAACCCAAGAATTGCCTCGGGAGAATACTGAGAGAGACTAAACGTAAAACAAGCGTAAAAATGAATGGAAAACTGAATCCCCCTCAAAACAGCCCCGAGAGAACTTTTAAGTCGCGACGCGGAACGGGGGTGGCACGGTCGTGCCCATAGGCACGGGGTGACCGTGCCCAAAATCTGCCAAAAAATACCCGAGCATCGCACAAGTGGCACGGGAGTGCCACATGGCACGGCCCCACCGTGCCACATGGCACGGTCGTGCCACGTGGCACGGCCAGGCCGTGCCACCTGGTTGCCAGGCCAGTTGTGCCGGTCTCGGGTGGTTCGGCCGTGATGCGTGGGTCCGGCTCCGTGGGACTTTCGTGCGACGTTTTTCCGCAGCTTTTCTCGTCTTCCTGGCACTCCTTTTCCAAATATTGTTCATCTTTCCGTTTCTTTAATGAAGTTCCTGAAAATATCGAAAGATGTTATATGAGTTAAAAGTTTGCAAAAGGAGGCCGATTTGACCATTCCTTAGCACAATTAAACGTGAAAATAGGAAAGGAAATGGGTCAAATAGGGGCTAAAAATAGTGTAAAATAGAGGTTCATCACGCCCCCATGCTTATCTCTTGCTTGCCCTCAAGCAAGATTACGCTATGAAAGATCAGGGAGGATGGTGGACCTCTAAACACACCCTCTTCAAGGGAAAGGATGGAGGATCAATGAATCATGCAAATCATGCATCGAAGGTGGTCGAGTCAAGGTGTGCCAGATAATCTCAATAAAAGCGCATGCAATGTCATCTATGAATCACCTTGCCCAAATGAAACACACCACACACCAGTTATTGAAGCACGTAGTAAGACATAACCTTCCTCAACAAATGGTGAGTAAGCAGGACTGGTAGGACCTCACTTTAGGGCAAAGTGGAGCACTCCCCTCAATGTGTTTTGAAATGTGTAACAAGGGTACGCTCAATTACTCCAACCAATCAGTCAAACTACCATATGCTTGGTAATGTTCTCTACTCTCTACCACGAGAATGCAATATGCGATATGTCAATCATGAGGACTTCCAATAGGGATGTAATGGGGCTAAGGTGGGGGTGAGAAGTGGAATAATTTGGGAAAGTGGAGCTATTAGTCAAAGACTAGGGAGTCGGAACACTTCCACAATTCAACATCAAGGACACAACTTCACACCATACTTGCGAATCGGGTCGCAAAGCTCGCAAAAACCTTCGAGAGGGGACCAAACAAGCTTACTGCGAAACGTTTCCATGCTACCCATTTTATTTGCAACTGCTCACTTCATCATTTTTTTTTGTCTTTTTTTTTGTGAGAAGCAAAAATGGACATATATAGATAGCGTTGGAAGTAACAAAAATCGCAATTTCCCCAAATGAGCCACTAATCTTGTACCCGAAGTAATAGTCAAATGCCCTAAACATGCCCAACTACATTGTGGAAGTGTCGCCCCACTAGACCTTGACAAGGATGAAGGAAGTATGCACAGGTCAAGTGTGTGATTAATGTGGTGCAACAACAACGACCGAGGGAAAGGCTCAAAGGGCTAGCAAAGGAATAGCATGCAACAACGGGTGGCTTTCTGGCTAATGTGGCTACATGAACAAAGATCGCCTCAATCATGTCGACACATGCAATTGCTAAATGCAGTTTCAAGGAGAACAAGACCAAGTTCTAGAGATGCATCATGGAGGAGTCACACATGAAAGGAAATGGAGACTATATGTAATGAATAGTCGTTAGGCTCAAAATCTCACAGGTAGACCTACCACAGTTAAGTGGCTTACTCCAAGGTATGTCCCATTCATCAAGGTTAGTCAAGTCAAACTACATGAATCTCAGGGGTAGCTGGCATGCAACACAGGGCGAAGAAACTACAGATGACAAAACAAACACAATTTGCCCAAAAACTTACACCAAGACAAGTTACGCCTCAACACACAACCCAACATGATCAATCGATCATCACCCCTTTCAATCTCATCACAAGAGGGGTTTTTGCAAACATTTTTTTTTTCCAAAGCAATAAAATTGGCTACTAAAGCAATAAAGTTATAAAGGATAATGAAGAGAAGGGTAAGAGATGGTACCTGGGAAGCTTACGAACGCCCGACTCGATCATTTCTCCTTTTGAATGCAAAAGCTAATCCTATATGCTCTAAACTAGATGCTCGAATAGAATAAAAAAAAAATAAAAAAATAATAATAATAATAATAAAAAGGCAAAAACAACAAAGTGCATAACATGAAATCCTATCTAAAGGATGCAAATGCAAGTGATATCATCACCTCCCCCCACAATGTTACCAGAAGGCGACGAGCTCACACTCCCCCATGCTTGAGATTTTCATTGTCTTCAATGAAAAGAACGCAGAAAAGAAACAAGGGGAGGGAAAGGGAGGAAAAGGAGAGACACACGCACACACTCGCTTTTTTTTTTTTTTTTTGAAAGCAATAAATACCTTGGGTTGCCTCCCAAGAAGCGCTTGTTTTAGGTCCTAAGCTTGACCGTTACCTCAGGAAGATGATGCTCGCGTGATGCAGGGAGGTGTGGAGGAAGAAGGAAATGGCGAGTGAGCCAGCGCGTCCCCATGGCTAAAGTCAGGCATCAGTGTTGCCTGAGGAGGTCCGCCAGTAGCAGTAGTAGGTGGGGGTGATGAGGGAGGTAGAGCATGCAGCCTCAGTTGGGATCCACCACCCCAGTCATGAAGTTCCACTCTTGGTACAGGTGGAGGGGGGATAACAGGAGCGGGGGATGGTATGGGCGGTGAAAAATGAAAATCCACCCGCTCGCCACAGACGGTGAAGGACATGGTGCCCGTCTGCACATCAATCACAGCCCTTGCAGTCGCGAGAAAGGGACGACCCAAGATGAAGGGTGGCGGAAAGGAATCGTCCATATCAAGGACGATAAAGTCACACGGGACCAGAAAATTCCCCACCTGGACCGGAACGTCCTCCAGGGTGCCCACCGGACGCCTGATGGAGCAGTCCGCGAGCTGAATAGTGATGCTGGTGGGTGTGGGGTCCTATAATCGCAGCTTCTTGCAGAGAGAGAGCGGCATGATACTCACACTAGCGCCCAGATCGCAGAGAGCTCTCTCAATCTGCACATCCCCTATACAGCAAGGGATGGAGAAACTGCCAGGATCCTGCAGCTTGGATGGCGACCGCCTTTGCAAGAGCGCGCTGCAGGAGCCGCCAATGGAAGCTATAGAAGCCTCCCTAGATGCTCCCGTCTTGGATAGGAGCTCTCGTAAAAATTTCCATTGCGCAGGGGCACTCTTGAGAACTTCCAAGAAGGGGCTACTGGCATAGATTCGGCGTAGGATTTCCAGAAATCGCTCGAATCTAGGTTCAAGCTGAACGAGCTCGGACCATGCCAGTCGTTGAGGGAAGGGCACTCGAGGGTGGTAAGTGCGATCAATAGGTTGATGGCGGGTTTCCTCAGTATGGCTCAAACCCTCATTTTCCTCCTGTCCCTCAGCTCCGGCAGAAGCAGAAACCGGAACGACCTCCTGGAGAACCATCACTGGGCTCTCTTCTAACCCCGCGCCCATAGTAGATATGGCATTGACTTGACGGCGGGGGTTGGCCTCGGTCTGGCCCGGAAGTTGCCCCTGAGGTCTGGACAGGTGGCTCACCTGCTGGGCAATCTGGGCTATCTGTGTATCCATGGTTTTCTGATGGGCGGCCATGGAATCCATTCTGGAGGTCAGTGCCTGAATGTTTTCTTTGAGAGTCTCATTCGTCGTGGTCTGGGTCGCTATGAAGCGCTCCATAAGGCTCTCCAGGTGAGATGTGGGTTCAGGAGGTGGAGGAGGTGGAGTGTAGGGGGCTCGGTTGTGGAAACCGGGTGGCTGGTTGGGGTTCTGAGGGTGAGGGTTAGGGTTTTTATAGAGGGGGTTCGGACGAGTATTCCAACCCTGGTTGTAGGAGGTGAGATGAGGGTTATTTTGAGCAGGTTGGGTGTAGGTATGATAGGCGTTGACGTGCTCAATGCTAGAGGGGGCATTGTAGCACTCAACGACAGTATGGCCCTGTACACCACATGCCTCACAAATGGCATAGATCCCCATGGACGGCCCTGCAGAAATGGCTGATGAGGGAGCCACTTTCTCTAATCGCTGTGCGAGGGCGTCTACCCTGCTCGCTAGGAGTGTCACAGTGTCTACCTCATGTCTTCCACCGCCTCTCTTGGGGGTGGCTCTGTCACTCGACCAGTGATAATTGTTGGAAGCCATCTCTTCCAACAACGCCTTTGCCGCTTCGATCGATTTGCCCATAAGAGCACCCCCTGCTGCAGCATCAACTGAAATCTTCACCGACCGCTCTAATCCATTGTAGAATGTTTGGATTAGGAGCCAGTCGGGAACTCCATGGTGGGGGCACTGGCGCTGGAGGTCCTTGAATCTCTCCCACGCCTCATATAATGACTCACCATCCTGCTGGGCAAAGGAGGTGATGTCTGTCCTCAGCTTGGCAGTCTTGCCAGGTGGGAAGTACTTGCTGAGGAATGCTTTGGAGAGTACTTCCCACGTGGTGAACGAGTTGGGCTCCTCGTTCTGAAGCCAGTCACTGGCTCTATCCCACAGTGAGAATGGGAAGAGCCGCAGCCGGATTGCATCAGTGGACACCCCATTTAGCTTGATGGTATCACACTTCGCTAAGAACCTGCGAAGGTGCACGTTGGGGTTCTCCGAGGGGTGCCCGCTGAATTGCTCTCTCTCCACGAATGTGATCAGTGCGGGGCTGAGCTCGAAGTTGTTAGCCTCGATGGCGGGGCTAACAATAGAGGAGGTTACGCTCGATGCTTGTGGCAAGGCATAATCTCGCAGCACTCTTTGGCTTTGCTCGACCATCTGTATTTGTGCTTGGTGCCTTCTCCTTTCACCGCTTTGCCTTCGAGCAGTGGCTTCGATTTCAGGGTCAAAAGGGGCAAGTGGTTGATCCCTTCGACTACGCCTGCGCATACAAAACCAACACTACCAAAGGCGTAAACAGTTTCAAGCACGATAAAGGGAGAGGGAAACAAGGAGGGATGAAAAAAAGAAAAAGAAAAAGAAAGAGCCTAGTCTAGAGTACGCTAATCGGTTCTAATATTGAAAGGCGCAAGTTCCCCGGCAACGGCGCCAAAAACTTGTTAGCAGTTTTACTTAACCGCAAGTGCACGGCGTAGCTGTAGCTAGCAACCGGCAAGTACGGGTCGAATCCACAGGGAACTTGTTTTCAACTACTAGAACTAATTGGACTAACTCAAGTTAGGCAAATCAAGTCGTGGTTGGAAGCTAAACGACGAGAGATAGTGA
>JACYFF010031959.1:7592072-7606831 GCA_017589665.1 Selenicereus undatus
TATATATATATATATATATATATATATATATATATATATATATATATTTGTGTGTGTGTACATGTATATTGTGGTTGCAGGACAAAGTTTTGGTGCGTTTTGTTTATATCAAGTCATTATAGTGTTTAATCACACCTTTAAGCTATAGTTAACATATAGGATTACAATTTTTGTATGAAAAATATATAGTATGTATGTTGTTTTTCAGGTCAAATGATTTTTCCCACATTGTTACCTCCAACTGCCTTCTTTGTTCACAACATTATGAGGATGTTTCGCACCTTACATTTATTTTATGGAAACAAATTGCAATTAAGTTCACTTCCAATTTTATGAACAATATAGCAAAGTTTAATTTGAAAACAATAATCTGCCGATTGTGAGAGTTGTACTTTTCTTCCCAAATAGTGCCGCCATCAAGAGTAGTAGTTTTCTTCCTTGATTGAAGGTGAAGGAGGCGATGGCCAGTTCTCATGTCATTTCCAACTTTTTTTGGCTTTAATATTAGTATTATTTGTAGTTTTAGTTGTAATCTCTCCAATTGAAAAATTAACCAATCTCTTCTTTTGTAAGAGTTGTTTATATCTCTCCAACTATGAGAGTTTATTATATATTTGTTTTTATCTTTTTGTGTGTCTTTATGAATTTGGAAGGAATTGATCAATTATACATATTGAAGTGGTGCTTCCATGGATTTCAACCTTTCACATATAGTTTTTGGTGTTGGAAGAATATCTTGCCCAAGAGTGCTACACTAGATCAGCAGATCAACATCAGTCAAGAAATTATAACCGATATGCGAATTTCTTCCCCAGGCTATATCAAGAAACAATGAACATGGGAAGACGAGCGATGAACATGTTTCAAGTTAGTATTTTTGAGGTTGATATATGATTTTGATATAAAAGATTGTATCTGTATTAATTGAATATGTTCATTTCCCTTGCCAAAAAAAAATTCTATCAATTGTGAAAGCATGGTGAGAGAACTTGCAATTAGTATACATGACTGCGATCTAACTCTTTAGGAGATAAAAGATTTTACGTATGAGTCACCATGATTTTACATTAAAGCCACCATAAATGTGAGCAATGAACAAATCAAGAGATTTTTGGCGTAAATAATCCAACTTGAAAAGAATTCTATCAATATAAACCCAACTTTAAAAAATGGTATCTAATGTCGATAATATTTTTTCTTTTGTGAATTACGACATGGAAGGTGGCCAATGGTTAACTTGTAGTGTCGGGACATTCAATTAGTCAATTGGGAGAGGAGGAAATCAAGAAAAGAATACAAAATCAAAATAATATCTAAGTAATACAAATTAAATTAAATAGTCGATTACACTTAAAACAAACAAATAGTACACGATATACCAAAATTCAATTATTGTCCTTTTGGGACAAGCTGGGTTTTTCCAATGAATTAATTAAATTATTGTCCTTTTGGGCCAGACTGACTAATGAATTAATTAATTAATAGATTCTAATAGGTGGGTTTTTCCACGTGGGATTTGAAATTTGACTGAACCCAACCTTTTTTTTTTTAAAAAAAATCTACTTCATAATGTTATGAAAAACATAAAAATAAAAACGTGTTATAATTAGAAGGAATCATTTAAGTTCCTTGTGGCTGCTTCTCGAACGTTTTCTAGTCTGCCAATTTCTAAGCCACCAGCTACTCCTTTGGCTGTTCTCAAGAAGGATGACCCTATTTTTTAGGTCACCTTTTTCTCCTTTTTTTTTTATATTTTTTAAAGGTTGGAAGATTTACATGTATATTGTCTTGCAAGGAAAGTATGAAGCTGCCATAACAATGATACTCAAATTCAATGGATCAAGAACAATAGGCCAACGTATATCATATATCTGAAAGTGTATACACCTGCTTATTATGTATATGTATTTTTTCTATGCGTATTTATCATATAGGTAGTTTTAATGTATCAACTCTTACATGACTTGGGAGTATATACTCCTGGCTGCAATATGTAGACTTTGGAATAATAGGCTTTATAGAGATATATACTTGACTGAACTGCACTTTTTTGAGTTATGAATAGATGATTTTATTTGCTGAAACTTTTTTTCTAATTATTATTTTCAAACATTTATCTAAGATTTGAGTTTATTTTGAACCCTCTTTTAACTTTTAAATTTTTCACACTTTTGGATTAAGTTTAAACTTATTTTGAATATATTGTGCTGAGTTCATCTAAGTTTATTTAAATTTATTTAAATAAATAAGTTGAAAAGGAACACAAGGCATGGATCATATGTGCTATTTATTGGTGGAAATTTGACCAAATAAGCTGAAAAAATTAATCGGCTCGTCCACGTGCAACTATCTTCAACCATTGTAATCTCAAATTGGTAGAAGGTAAATGCAAATTTACTCTGACCTGCTGATTATTACCTCTAGTAATTCTTATAAAAAAAAAAAAAAGACAGATGCATGTTTTTTGATACTTCATTTCACTAGAGTCGAGCTACTATTGACCCAATAAGGCGTAAAGTTCTTCCATCACATATTTTTCTCCATTCATAATGTTTACTTGGATATATTTTAAATACAAACACAATTATTTATAGTTTTACACCTATATATGTTATATAAAAAGATTGTACAATATTTAACTGCTGTATTTGCACAATAGGTGTAATTGTTTGTGTTGATATACAACTCACAAATGAGTTAATTATTTGGGATATATTACGCAAATATTGATAGTTTGAATTACTTCACTCATTTGGCTCACATTTAGAATGATTTTGTTAGCCAATTTTCCTTAAAAGAAGTTCACTAAAGATCGATGGATGGAGAGAGTGAAATATTTGTTATAGTTCGAATTCTGCCATTTTCTAAATGTAAATATGAACAGAACTATAATTGGGTTAATAAGACACTTTTGATGTGAAAATAGTCGTGTGTATTCGGGAGTTCCAATGTTCCATGCATGCCTATTCTGGACTAGTAAGTACAAGTGCTACCTATTGATGGTGTGGAGCTCGTATGATACATACAAGTGCACGTAAACCCAAAAATATACCATTGTGTTACATTAGCTACACATACGATTTAAACAACTTACAAGAAACATACATACCAAGATGCGATACTTAATTAGTTTGATTAAGTTTACACAATAATCATCTTAATTTATCGTAGGTGAGAGAATGCCGTTTTTAAACGAACTATCGAATATATGATAACAATCATTGTGCAATGCACTGTATCACCTAGATGGTCACATCCTTGTTATTGCATCCACAAAATTTTAGGTTTTAAGGCCCTATGTTAATCCTAGCAATCTTTGCCAAAATAACTGCTAGCACTTATTTACTTTTGAAAGAAAAAAAAAATTTGAACAGTTTCATAGGTTGGCTTTGAAATAATTTTAAAATTACGTTATTTTGTAGCTGTAAAAAGTAGCTAACGATAAATAATCTCTCCTTTTTCCCTTAAAAAAGTAAATAGTTAATGTGGCATAGTGCATTTAATCCTTTGGTTGCTAATTATACTATTATTTGATTATGAAAGTTGACATGCAAATTAATTTTAATTATACTCCTTAGTTACTTGTGTTGGCAAGCCTATCATCCATCGATTTTATGATTGATTAATAATCATGAAGATTGTTATTAAACCGGGTAAAACTGATCCGAGACTCGAAATCCGAGCTGAACTATCCGGACCCATACCCAACCCGATGTCCGAAATAGCTTCACCAGAAAGTGGACCCGGAACCCCAACTAACCCGAACCAAACCATACTCGGCCCGGAATTTTTCACAAAGTTGCTTATTTTTGTATGACAAAAGTATTGGACTAAAAATCAGTTGACCCGAAGTCGACCCAACTTAAAGTTCACCCAATCCAAACCGAGCTGACCCGAAATGTTACTTGATTCGAAACATGACCTGATCCAAACTTAACCCCGACTTGCACTCGAACTGAATGACCCATTTGCCAGGTCTAATGATTATTTTTCAAACAAAGCCAAATCTAAGTAGATTAATTGGATGTATGGGAATATAAATTAGCTATAGTAATCTTCTTCAACCGTATGTCGCATTGTCTCTTCCTTGCACGAAGCCTATATAATATACTGTGTCATAAGTCATGCTAGTGTTACTTGTATAAAAGTATAAATTAAAAATATATATATATGTAGCAAGTAAGAATACACATACATATTTAGGTGTACAATACACTACATTACATACCATCTTGACAAAATGTTAGGGGACATAATTTTTTTTTGGGGGGGGGGGGGGGTTGGTTGTAAAAAAAAAGGATCAACTACTGAAAAGCAGAATTTCGCTTTTTGTCACTTGCACCAAATCTGAATTCAACCTTTATGTAATCAACAGATCAATCATGGTTTCTTTTTGTGGGAAGGTGGCAAGAATTTTTTTTTTTTTTTTTTGGGACTTATATCTCAGTGAAATTCCGACCAAAATTCACTTCGTAGTAACTTATTATGACAAGAGAAGAAAAAGTGTTCCTCTAATTAATTTGTGGTGCACTCTGCTGAATGTGGAAAAACGCATTCTAGGCAAGGTTAAGGTAAAAATTATCATGTCAAATACATTCTTACGGTGGTAAAAATTAAATTGTTGTATTTTTTTAAAAGAACAATTTATCTTTAAAATCTTTCATTATTAAATTGATCAGTGTCTCTTGTACGTATGCAGCTCAATAGCTGTACAACATTTTCAATTAACTTTTTAAAGAGATTAATTTTTTAATAGTCTAAATGCACGTTTCCTAGAGAGCGAATTTTGTAGGTATCATAAAGTCTTACACGCTAACGTATATTTGACGTTTAAATTTGAAGCACAATACATCTCATTCACATTGCATGTCTTCCTTTTTTCATGAGCTACCTCAAGGACAACACTCAAAAGTCAGCTAAAAACAACATTTAAATTTGAATCAAACTTGTTATAGTTATAGTAATAGTAATAGTAGAAGGGGAGCCTTGGAGCAACGGTAAGATTGTCTTTGTGTGACCAAAAGGTCACGAGTTCGAGCCGTGGACTCTGCATGAACGTGAGATGCTTGTGCACTGGGTTATCCTACAATTCAGGTTATTTATCCTATAATTTGTGGTGCACTGATAAAGTCAGGTTAGGCTGCCTATAATTCATCACTTGGGGTGCGACCCTTCTTTGAACTCTGCATGAACGTGAGATGCTTGTGCACTGGGTTATCCTTTTTTTTTGTTATAGTAATAGTAGGTATTGTCCCACATTAATAAAATTTAAAGAATATGATAGTAGGTGTTGTCCCAAATTGATGAAATTAAAGGACTTGAGCATGTATATAAGCTTATAAGTTACTTCACCCACCAATTGACTTTGAATTGGAACCTCATTTGAGCCCATATATATGCATAATCTATTCTCCTTCTCCTTCGAGAAAGGGATATATTCTGTTATTCTCCATTTATAATACTATTTATTCGTTTTGACTCCCTAATTTGTTATGTATAATTGTTTATTAACACCCCCAAATAAGAAGGGAAGACAAGCCAGCAATTTTATTTTATATTATCAAAGTCTTACCCTCCTTTCACTTTCACCGACACATTGTATATGGGACAATGTATATGTATTACATAATTATACATTTATTATTTTGATAAGCGACCCTAACCTTTGTGACCCTTATTAGAAGACCCAATAAATCTTAACAGATTAAGAGGTAAGGGATGCTAAAGGCTAATTTAACCAAAACCCTCCAGCATCTACAATTATGCACAATGCACAAATTCAGCAGGGTATATGTACTATACGAGTGCAAAAATATTTAGCAGTTTGCCTATATATATGTGTTTTCATTTCCTATGCTATTTTTATTTATCTATGCAATTTATATCATATATCCTAGAAGTAGGAGATGTTTGCATAAAATGCATATATATAGTTACGTTGAATTGAAACTTTTGATAAAGTTATGAATTTTTTTAATCAAAGTTGTAAATATAATTTATTTTTGGAGAGCTTTAAAATTTGTATAAAGGCATAGGGGGTGTTTGGTTGCAAGAACTTTTTGAAGAAAAAGAATTTTATGAGGGATTTTAACTATTTTGACTAGTTAAAACAGTAATTTGGTGTTTGGTTAAATATCTGTTTGGAAGAGCTGTTTGGACCCCAAAAGCTCTTTCTCAAAAAGTTATTTCTATTAGTCTTTTGAGAATAGTTATTTGTAAAAATGACATAACTATTCAAGAGTTTGAAAAAATTACACCATGTGCCAAATAAGACCCTAGTTAAGTTGATCAATAGATATTTTATTGAAAATTGACAAACCTAATTCCGACGAAGTAAATTCGTTAATCAACACTTGCTCCCCCCAACCCCCAAAAAAACCAAAAATAAAAATAAAAATGGAAAAAGCAGAAACGAAAAGGTCTTTGGTAAACTTGATTTTAATCAGGTAATGTGATCATTATCATGTGTTCACCTATCAGTTGGGATTGGCTGGCAAGCCTCCACGTTACACTCAAGTTTGGCAGAGTAGGTGGCTACAGCTTAGCCACAGTTTATCAAAGTCTATAATTCTATATCATACATTTGGTAGTATGTATTTTCATAAGTCACGTACGTAAAATATATATTAATAACCGCTCATATATGACAAATACGTATTAAAAAATATATATTTATATAGTAATAAGAGTACAAACTATTAGATATATATAATAATATGTCATACTTTGTTGTATGAGATAAAATTTTTATAAACTTTCAATTTCTTTTTTTGATCTTCTATCCCCCCCCCAAAAGTTTTGATGTACAGATTTGTTTCTGATTTGAAACTTTTATTTTCTTTTCTACTAATTTCTACACATTTCTTATATATATGCTACGTTTTACATATATATATATATATATATATATATATATATATATATTTGGTGCAACAATTTTACAAGTTTTTTTTTTTTGGATCTTGAATCCTCAATTTCACTGGAGTTGAGCTACTGTCAGTCAAATAAGGGATAGAGCTCTTCCATCACAAATTTTCTCCATCTGTATGACTCGAAGCGGGGACTCTTACTTAAGGAGGAATAAGTGTCAAACTACTTGAACTAATATGTGTTGGTAATAATTTTACAAGTTTTATAGAAACTATCTTTCGCAATTTTTGAACAAACAAAATCAAAATTTCAAAAGAAGCAACATGTGCACTTGTAGAGAAATGAATTCGTCAGTAAAATGTATTTTCCTTTGAATCAGCGAATAAATAAATTTATAGGATGATACATCTATGCATATTTACGATCTTCATATTTCTTATCAAATGAAGGAATTATTATTCAATCGTTATATTTCCTCATGGACAACATAATTATCAGCCACATTAATCTCACGTGTTAGCAGCCAGGTGAAATGCGCTTCCTAGTTTCGACCCACTGCCACATGTCTTGATTTTATTATTTGTGCTTGAAAATACCTTGCGGGCGGGAACGCACTGGTGTACCAACTCCCATGCTGCCTTTTAATGATTTTTTTACTTTTTTTTTCTTAAAAATATTATTTGGATTATTAAAAAAAGATTGTGTGTTATGAGATGGATCAATTACAAAAAATTTTATTGAGTTATTCAAATTAGAGTTTCATAGGTTTGACAAATGAAGAGGTACGACTTCTAAAAAATTGGAACTTCAGTGGATATCATATGATCATATTCATATCCCAACCGTCTTAGAAGAACTAATACCCCCCCCCCCCCAAAACTATTTTCAACATAAAAGGTGTGTATCCTATAATCATTAGTATTTTGCCACCCGCCAAAAAAGCAACAACAATAACAACAAACTCCCAAAGTGGGTCGCGCTTTCGCGGGGTCTGGGGAGATCCAACTGTAGGCAACCTTACCTCTATCAGTATTCCAACCCATAAAGATGTTGATTCCATAAGACCCACAAAACAGTTTTGAGAAAAAGGTTTGAGGAGAAAACGATTGCAAAACCATTTACCGAAGTAAGAGAAAGGGGAAGAGAAAAGGTTCCGGATAAGCGAATAAAGAGGGAGCGGAGACATACCTCAACAAACCAGGGGCGCTTGGTGCCGTGACAACCCGGAAAAGCACGACCTGCAGACAAGCAAAACAAAACCCTACCCACCCCACACCGCCTAAGCTACTGCCACCTATGGGGCCGGTCCCCTACAATCAGAGACCTTAATCCTGTCCCGCCACAGCCTCCTATCCTGAGCCATGTTCTCCGTGAGACCGACAACTCTCAGGTCCTCTCTAACCACTTCTTCTAGGCTCTTCTTCGGCCTACCTCTCCCTCTCTTACCACCGGGGGGGTTGATACTCTCGCACCTTCGCATTGGGGCGGCCACACTTCTCCTCTTCACGTGGCCGAACCATCTGAGCATCGATTCCCTCATCTTCTCCTCTATGGGGGCCACTTCAGCTAAGCCCCTAATTACCCCATTCCTAATCCTGTTCAATCTCGTAAAACCACACATCCACCTGACCATCCTCATCTCAGCTACCATCAACCTTTGGACCTGCGTCTTTTTTAGAGGCCAACACTCCGATCCATAGAGAACAATCGGTCTAACTACCATCCGATAGACTTGTTAGCAGTTTTACTTAACCGCAAGTGCACGGCGTAGCTGTAGCTAGCAACCGGCAAGTACGGGTCGAATCCACAGGGAACTTGTTTTCAACTACTAGAACTAATTGGACTAACTCAAGCTAGGCAAATCAAGTCGTGGTTGGAAGCTAAACGACGAGAGATAGTGATAATTCAGGGTTTTAGTAAATAGCATAATAAAAAGCACCTAGGTTGGAATTAATAACACGAATACGCAGATGAATTAATTACTAACCCACTCAAGCATCCCCATGAATGTAATACGAATGGATAGATTGTCAATTTAGCCCATCTCCTCCCTCTCTCAAGGGTCGAAGACTAATCCTCCAACCACAGTCGCCTATTTTCATGGGACTAAAGGTTGAAGGATTACGAGATCTACAATCTCAAATCCCAATTAAAACTTCACTATTTTCATGTCAAAACCTTAATTGTGTACTAAGTCGCACTAGGTAAAGGTTTCGTCTCTCAACGCTCCCCTAAACCCCAATAAAAATGGACAAATACTCTTTCGAGCATTTCGTCGAGCATGTGGCGTGCAGAGTAGAATTCGCAATTACAAAACAAAGGGGGGAGCAAGAATTGGGCTAGTTTACAATTCAGTCATACATACTCGGTATTAATCCCAACCTAAGTTGAGGATTTAGCCTACAATCATACTAAACGCAATAATCGCAACATTCAACCAAAGAGTCATGATAATTGAATTCTAAAACAAGAAGACAAAAGAGAGAAGAGATAACAACGAAAACCTGGAATTAATTGAATGGAAATAATCTTCAATCCCCGAACAATTCTCAAGAACAAGAATTAAACTAAAGTTAAACCCAAGAATTGCCTCGGGAGAATACTGAGAGAGACTAAACGTAAAACAAGCGTAAAAATGAATGGAAAACTGAATCCCCCTCAAAACAGCCCCGAGAGAACTTTTAAGTCGCGACGCGGAACGGGGGTGGCACGGTCGTGCCCATAGGCACGGGGTGACCGTGCCCAAAATCTGCCAAAAAATACCCGAGCATCGCACAAGTGGCACGGGAGTGCCACATGGCACGGCCCCACCGTGCCACATGGCACGGTCGTGCCACGTGGCA
Source organism: Selenicereus undatus (assembly GCA_017589665.1). Taxonomy (NCBI): domain Eukaryota; kingdom Viridiplantae; phylum Streptophyta; class Magnoliopsida; order Caryophyllales; family Cactaceae; genus Selenicereus; species Selenicereus undatus. The sequence goes on from JACYFF010031959.1 coordinate 7,601,786, forward strand.
CGGCCAGGCCGTGCCACCTGGTTGCCAGGCCAGTTGTGCCGGTCTCGGGTGGTTCGGCCGTGATGCGTGGGTCCGGCTCCGTGGGACTTTCGTGCGACGTTTTTCCGCAGCTTTTCTCGTCTTCCTGGCACTCCTTTTCCAAATATTGTTCATCTTTCCGTTTCTTTAATGAAGTTCCTGAAAATATCGAAAGATGTTATATGAGTTAAAAGTTTGCAAAAGGAGGCCGATTTGACCATTCCTTAGCACAATTAAACGTGAAAATAGGAAAGGAAATGGGTCAAATAGGGGCTAAAAATAGTGTAAAATAGAGGTTCATCACGCCCCCATGCTTATCTCTTGCTTGCCCTCAAGCAAGATTACGCTATGAAAGATCAGGGAGGATGGTGGACCTCTAAACACACCCTCTTCAAGGGAAAGGATGGAGGATCAATGAATCATGCAAATCATGCATCGAAGGTGGTCGAGTCAAGGTGTGCCAGATAATCTCAATAAAAGCGCATGCAATGTCATCTATGAATCACCTTGCCCAAATGAAACACACCACACACCAGTTATTGAAGCACGTAGTAAGACATAACCTTCCTCAACAAATGGTGAGTAAGCAGGACTGGTAGGACCTCACTTTAGGGCAAAGTGGAGCACTCCCCTCAATGTGTTTTGAAATGTGTAACAAGGGTACGCTCAATTACTCCAACCAATCAGTCAAACTACCATATGCTTGGTAATGTTCTCTACTCTCTACCACGAGAATGCAATATGCGATATGTCAATCATGAGGACTTCCAATAGGGATGTAATGGGGCTAAGGTGGGGGTGAGAAGTGGAATAATTTGGGAAAGTGGAGCTATTAGTCAAAGACTAGGGAGTCGGAACACTTCCACAATTCAACATCAAGGACACAACTTCACACCATACTTGCGAATCGGGTCGCAAAGCTCGCAAAAACCTTCGAGAGGGGACCAAACAAGCTTACTGCGAAACGTTTCCATGCTACCCATTTTATTTGCAACTGCTCACTTCATCATTTTTTTTTGTCTTTTTTTTTGTGAGAAGCAAAAATGGACATATATAGATAGCGTTGGAAGTAACAAAAATCGCAATTTCCCCAAATGAGCCACTAATCTTGTACCCGAAGTAATAGTCAAATGCCCTAAACATGCCCAACTACATTGTGGAAGTGTCGCCCCACTAGACCTTGACAAGGATGAAGGAAGTATGCACAGGTCAAGTGTGTGATTAATGTGGTGCAACAACAACGACCGAGGGAAAGGCTCAAAGGGCTAGCAAAGGAATAGCATGCAACAACGGGTGGCTTTCTGGCTAATGTGGCTACATGAACAAAGATCGCCTCAATCATGTCGACACATGCAATTGCTAAATGCAGTTTCAAGGAGAACAAGACCAAGTTCTAGAGATGCATCATGGAGGAGTCACACATGAAAGGAAATGGAGACTATATGTAATGAATAGTCGTTAGGCTCAAAATCTCACAGGTAGACCTACCACAGTTAAGTGGCTTACTCCAAGGTATGTCCCATTCATCAAGGTTAGTCAAGTCAAACTACATGAATCTCAGGGGTAGCTGGCATGCAACACAGGGCGAAGAAACTACAGATGACAAAACAAACACAATTTGCCCAAAAACTTACACCAAGACAAGTTACGCCTCAACACACAACCCAACATGATCAATCGATCATCACCCCTTTCAATCTCATCACAAGAGGGGTTTTTGCAAACATTTTTTTTTTCCAAAGCAATAAAATTGGCTACTAAAGCAATAAAGTTATAAAGGATAATGAAGAGAAGGGTAAGAGATGGTACCTGGGAAGCTTACGAACGCCCGACTCGATCATTTCTCCTTTTGAATGCAAAAGCTAATCCTATATGCTCTAAACTAGATGCTCGAATAGAATAAAAAAAAAATAAAAAAATAATAATAATAATAATAAAAAGGCAAAAACAACAAAGTGCATAACATGAAATCCTATCTAAAGGATGCAAATGCAAGTGATATCATCACCTCCCCCCACAATGTTACCAGAAGGCGACGAGCTCACACTCCCCCATGCTTGAGATTTTCATTGTCTTCAATGAAAAGAACGCAGAAAAGAAACAAGGGGAGGGAAAGGGAGGAAAAGGAGAGACACACGCACACACTCGCTTTTTTTTTTTTTTTTTGAAAGCAATAAATACCTTGGGTTGCCTCCCAAGAAGCGCTTGTTTTAGGTCCTAAGCTTGACCGTTACCTCAGGAAGATGATGCTCGCGTGATGCAGGGAGGTGTGGAGGAAGAAGGAAATGGCGAGTGAGCCAGCGCGTCCCCATGGCTAAAGTCAGGCATCAGTGTTGCCTGAGGAGGTCCGCCAGTAGCAGTAGTAGGTGGGGGTGATGAGGGAGGTAGAGCATGCAGCCTCAGTTGGGATCCACCACCCCAGTCATGAAGTTCCACTCTTGGTACAGGTGGAGGGGGGATAACAGGAGCGGGGGATGGTATGGGCGGTGAAAAATGAAAATCCACCCGCTCGCCACAGACGGTGAAGGACATGGTGCCCGTCTGCACATCAATCACAGCCCTTGCAGTCGCGAGAAAGGGACGACCCAAGATGAAGGGTGGCGGAAAGGAATCGTCCATATCAAGGACGATAAAGTCACACGGGACCAGAAAATTCCCCACCTGGACCGGAACGTCCTCCAGGGTGCCCACCGGACGCCTGATGGAGCAGTCCGCGAGCTGAATAGTGATGCTGGTGGGTGTGGGGTCCTATAATCGCAGCTTCTTGCAGAGAGAGAGCGGCATGATACTCACACTAGCGCCCAGATCGCAGAGAGCTCTCTCAATCTGCACATCCCCTATACAGCAAGGGATGGAGAAACTGCCAGGATCCTGCAGCTTGGATGGCGACCGCCTTTGCAAGAGCGCGCTGCAGGAGCCGCCAATGGAAGCTATAGAAGCCTCCCTAGATGCTCCCGTCTTGGATAGGAGCTCTCGTAAAAATTTCCATTGCGCAGGGGCACTCTTGAGAACTTCCAAGAAGGGGCTACTGGCATAGATTCGGCGTAGGATTTCCAGAAATCGCTCGAATCTAGGTTCAAGCTGAACGAGCTCGGACCATGCCAGTCGTTGAGGGAAGGGCACTCGAGGGTGGTAAGTGCGATCAATAGGTTGATGGCGGGTTTCCTCAGTATGGCTCAAACCCTCATTTTCCTCCTGTCCCTCAGCTCCGGCAGAAGCAGAAACCGGAACGACCTCCTGGAGAACCATCACTGGGCTCTCTTCTAACCCCGCGCCCATAGTAGATATGGCATTGACTTGACGGCGGGGGTTGGCCTCGGTCTGGCCCGGAAGTTGCCCCTGAGGTCTGGACAGGTGGCTCACCTGCTGGGCAATCTGGGCTATCTGTGTATCCATGGTTTTCTGATGGGCGGCCATGGAATCCATTCTGGAGGTCAGTGCCTGAATGTTTTCTTTGAGAGTCTCATTCGTCGTGGTCTGGGTCGCTATGAAGCGCTCCATAAGGCTCTCCAGGTGAGATGTGGGTTCAGGAGGTGGAGGAGGTGGAGTGTAGGGGGCTCGGTTGTGGAAACCGGGTGGCTGGTTGGGGTTCTGAGGGTGAGGGTTAGGGTTTTTATAGAGGGGGTTCGGACGAGTATTCCAACCCTGGTTGTAGGAGGTGAGATGAGGGTTATTTTGAGCAGGTTGGGTGTAGGTATGATAGGCGTTGACGTGCTCAATGCTAGAGGGGGCATTGTAGCACTCAACGACAGTATGGCCCTGTACACCACATGCCTCACAAATGGCATAGATCCCCATGGACGGCCCTGCAGAAATGGCTGATGAGGGAGCCACTTTCTCTAATCGCTGTGCGAGGGCGTCTACCCTGCTCGCTAGGAGTGTCACAGTGTCTACCTCATGTCTTCCACCGCCTCTCTTGGGGGTGGCTCTGTCACTCGACCAGTGATAATTGTTGGAAGCCATCTCTTCCAACAACGCCTTTGCCGCTTCGATCGATTTGCCCATAAGAGCACCCCCTGCTGCAGCATCAACTGAAATCTTCACCGACCGCTCTAATCCATTGTAGAATGTTTGGATTAGGAGCCAGTCGGGAACTCCATGGTGGGGGCACTGGCGCTGGAGGTCCTTGAATCTCTCCCACGCCTCATATAATGACTCACCATCCTGCTGGGCAAAGGAGGTGATGTCTGTCCTCAGCTTGGCAGTCTTGCCAGGTGGGAAGTACTTGCTGAGGAATGCTTTGGAGAGTACTTCCCACGTGGTGAACGAGTTGGGCTCCTCGTTCTGAAGCCAGTCACTGGCTCTATCCCACAGTGAGAATGGGAAGAGCCGCAGCCGGATTGCATCAGTGGACACCCCATTTAGCTTGATGGTATCACACTTCGCTAAGAACCTGCGAAGGTGCACGTTGGGGTTCTCCGAGGGGTGCCCGCTGAATTGCTCTCTCTCCACGAATGTGATCAGTGCGGGGCTGAGCTCGAAGTTGTTAGCCTCGATGGCGGGGCTAACAATAGAGGAGGTTACGCTCGATGCTTGTGGCAAGGCATAATCTCGCAGCACTCTTTGGCTTTGCTCGACCATCTGTATTTGTGCTTGGTGCCTTCTCCTTTCACCGCTTTGCCTTCGAGCAGTGGCTTCGATTTCAGGGTCAAAAGGGGCAAGTGGTTGATCCCTTCGACTACGCCTGCGCATACAAAACCAACACTACCAAAGGCGTAAACAGTTTCAAGCACGATAAAGGGAGAGGGAAACAAGGAGGGATGAAAAAAAGAAAAAGAAAAAGAAAGAGCCTAGTCTAGAGTACGCTAATCGGTTCTAATATTGAAAGGCGCAAGTTCCCCGGCAACGGCGCCAAAAACTTGTTAGCAGTTTTACTTAACCGCAAGTGCACGGCGTAGCTGTAGCTAGCAACCGGCAAGTACGGGTCGAATCCACAGGGAACTTGTTTTCAACTACTAGAACTAATTGGACTAACTCAAGTTAGGCAAATCAAGTCGTGGTTGGAAGCTAAACGACGAGAGATAGTGA
>JACYFF010031959.1:7638675-7664160 GCA_017589665.1 Selenicereus undatus
AAATCAAATTCCGTCGGAAATTTCTGGAAATTTCAAAAAAAATAATTTGCAAACGTTGTTCCCCAAATACACACTTACAACCTGCATATACAAATCAGGCCAACCAAATGTTGGTCGAGCCAAAACCACAACACGTGGTACACAAATCGCAACAACCATAACCACTACACGTGGTACACAAATCACAACAAACGTAACCACCACACGTGGTTACTTTCAGTCAATAAGTATAAATAAAGAACCACATCAAATGGACGTTGTAATAATACGAAGTACAATAATAAGCAACCAAAGCAATGCAACAAACGCAAGAGAAGGTAACTGTTCAAATAATAAGTATCGAGGAGGAAGGGGAGGATCAAGGGACATGCTAGATGAGATAATCCCTGTAGTCATGAGGGCGGTCATCATACCCAAGGTTGCCGCCATCATCATCATCATCATCGTCGTCGTCGTCATCATCGTCACAGGGTTGCGGTTCAGGAGGAGGAGGAGGGACGTAAGGAGCAGCGCGGCGGTGTTGTCGATGGCGCATAGAAGGGCGTGGGCGAGATCCAGACCCAGATGCTTGCTGAGCTCTCATAAACTCACGGAATGTATCTTTCAGACCAGATAATTCCGAAGTGAGTAAAGTCACTTTCTCTTCTAAGTGACGGTTTCTCTCCGCCATCGTACTGAGCTCGTTGTTCAGTTAGGTGACCGATGCTCGCACATCAGGGTCAGGATCACGGTCCCGGGATGTCGCTGTGGACTTCACCAAATGCTTCAGTTTGACCCCTTCTGATCCTAGCCCATACACACGGCCCTTTTTGTTGTAGTTAGTTTGCACCCACAACTCGGTTTCGGATGAGACTTCAGTTGGTTCGGAGCCGGGATCTGTGGAAGATTGCGAGTTTCGAATCTGGTCCCACTTCAATTGGTGCTCCGTCTACAAAATAAGATTCCATAAATTTAGACATTCCAGACATAACATTCAATCGTGAACATACTGAGCTGATTTGTTACGTAATCAAGAAATCATGCAGGTGACTTACCCATCTTTTTTTCCGATTTTTTGTCCACCCATTTGTTAGCCGCGTCTACATGAGTGTCCTTGAAAAGTTCGAGGTCCCTAACGTCCCTATTAAGCTTCTTCACCTATACAATAACAGAATACGTTAACGTACAGAAGGATGACTGTAATTGGATAAAGCGTTGGGAAAAATAAGTACAACAAATAATGAACCACGCACTTACCATGCGTCTTCTGTGCTCAGTAAATGGGACCGAACCAGATCTATGCAAAGAATGACCTAACCCGTCCTGCTCGCTGTTTCGGTTCTTCTTTGCCTGCGAACTCACCTTCAGAAATTTATCGGAAGCCCAATACTCCTGCAGCGACTTCCAAGTGCTGTCAGACAACCACAATGGTTGCTTCCTCCTCTTCCTCAACTCCCCGAATGTGTCCCTCAATCTACTTGCCCTTTTCTCCTCGAAGTTCCTCCGTATCTGGGCCGCATGCTCTGGAGCCCAACATTAACGCTTCTGCATGAACACAATTACATGCCACAAAATGTGATACCTGCCAACAATATGAATACATATATGTGTACATGTACATGAATGTACAAAGAATTGGGAGAACTCTTACCTTGAACTCACCAAACCACAAGTCCCGATGTTGTTTAGGCACTTTCCCCCATGTTGGCCATGGCTCAGGATATTTGCTCGTAAATATCCTTGTAATCTCTAACACAACATCGCACGGACAGAAACTAGCAAATTAAGAAAGAATGGATCCCGTCAGAAATTGCAAATTGATAATACAGTTGGTAAGACATAATTACTTACTCTTTGCCGTCAGGTGCGATGAGTTGCTTGTTTGTGCTACTGTCATGGCTAGAAGCATGCTCACTTTGTTCCTGACTCCTTTCTACAGATTATTGTGGAATAATAGGTGGGTTCTGGATCATGTAACTGCCAGACATGTGTACCTGGGGAATGGTGGGTGTCATGTGCTTGCTGAAGTGCATGGATGGAATGGTGCGAGGGTCTGGGATAATGCGGTGGGGAACCTCAGGGATTTGATGTCGCTGAGGTTCCTCTTCGTGCTGACCGGTGGGGTCGTGTCGGTCTGCTCCCCGAGAACGCCCACGTCCGGCCCCACGACCACGATGTGTACCTGACATCTTAGAGACAAATATACAGAACGTAGTGATCAAATAATATGAGGAACAAATAATTAATTGCAATTGAAATTAACAGCAAATTAAATGTCATAATTACAATGTCATAAATGTCACGCATACAATGTCATAAGTATCTGAACTAACAGCCCATACAATTTGGTTTTAGGTCACAATCAACTAATTTATCATTATCACTTTCATTCAGAGTCTTCAGTATCATCGTCAACATCATCCCACTCCTCCTCTTCACTTCTCTCAGCTGGATCGTCTTCGTTTACCTCCTCAATTTCTTCCTCCTCATTTAACAAAGTTGCAGGGAGCATGTCAGTTACTGCTGTCATGTGAGACACTTGTTCCTCTTGAAATGCAACTGGTAAAGTGAATTCATCATTCACTTTGTGTCTAGATTTGTTTGGAACGACAACCCACCAGTTACCTTTATCTCTTATTCCCTTTGGGTACCTCATGTACACCACCTGCATTGCGGAGGCAGCAAATATGAATGGATCATATTTTTTGTATCTTCTTGTTGCATTAACCTCAACGAAGGGACACAGTTTGGGGCTACGTGTTCCTCGAGGGGTGTTATCAAACCAATCACACCTGAACAATGCACATTGTTTTAGTGGTTCTCCTAGATATTCAACACGAATAATTTCTTGAAGGATTCCATAATAATCATCCTCGAATCCACCTTCTCCGCTCCCTTTCACACAAACCTCACAATTGTAACTCTTTTTTCCTTCACATCTCTTCTGTGTTTGAAATAAGAAGCCATTCACCCTAAATGCAGACCAGGTTGTGACATTCCTCAAAGGCAGTTGAGCCAAATGGTACAGGTGTACCTGACGTTCGTCAGTGAACATTTCAACAATGTCGACCTACAAGTATTTATGTTTAAACTCATAAGGTCGGGACCATTTGCTAGAAAATAAGCTGTGATGAATTAGTACAGTTATTTCTAACGACGATGGCAAAATTAAAAAATCTTACTGCTTGCTTGAACCACCAAATAAACTCGGACTCTATGAGTGCATCTAACTCCACATCTGTGAAATTTGGGTTTCCTTGTAATTTTTGTTGCTTGAATAGTCTGTACAAGTCATTATTCACTGATTAGCACCAGGTTTCCTTGCCGCTCAAGATGCGAGTCGTCACCTCGGATGCAGTTAGAGCTCGTAAGAGCTTATCATGCATTGCTGCATGCAGCTCAGAATGGTGTGAGTAAGAGAACACTGGCAAAGATGGAGCAAACAAAGTTAGTGCCCTCTTAAACTCACCAAATACCTGAGAGAAATCAGCAGAAAAATCAAATGCAATAGTCAACGCGATTTCTCCAGGCATGCCCTCTAGGTACGGACGATAAGAATCGAGGAGGGGGTCATACCATCTAAAAGTACCTAGAGACTGACAGCAAGCAGCCTCATTCCCCTCAAGTATCACAAGAGAATTGATAAGTGACAAATCACAATACTTGGGGGAATGGGAGGGTGGTGAACATGAATAGGAAGCATGGGATGTATCAAAAGAGGTGAGGGATATATTATCAATAAAATCAGGACTAGTTGGCTCTGCAACCACAACATCCATGCATGAAGTCCCTGTGGGAGCCTCATAAAAATCATGCACCTCAATAGAAACATTGTCAGACTCAGACCAAGTATCATCCTCATCAACACTAGCGCTAACGCCGATGGTCTCACCTACCTCGAACTCCGTCGACTGAGTCAAAGGGGAAGGTGTATCAGGAAAGGTCGTGATAAACGCAGTGTTGTCCCAAAGGGTATTAGGAAAGGATGGAGCAACAATGAGTGAAGTGGTCAAGGGAGGGTCGAGTACGTCCTCTAGTCCGGACTCTAGAGGAGGAAAAGACGCACCATCATCACACAGATTGACATCAAGTCTAGGAGCACTAGAACTAAGGTCAGTCACGGGTGATAGGTCGTACTCCCGTTGTGCATTAACAAACTCAGCAAACTCAACTTGTTGCTTATTCATTGTCTCTATCATATTGCTAAGTCGAGCAAAGCTTTCATTAGAAATATAATAGGGACAAGAATTACTGGTGTGGTCAGAACAATGACAAATTTCGCACACAGGAGGGGCATAATCAGGGATGCAATGGGGTGGGGTACAAGAATCAGAACAACTAGCTTCAAATTCATAAGTATCCCGAGCCAACCAATCAAGAAAATCCCATGCGTCTTCGACATTTCTAGCATAAAAATCCCAATGCTCAAAGAGAGCACGGGTCTCACAATTCACACCCTCATCAACAACATGCAATATTTCCCATTTCTCATATAAACATCCACAAGAAGCACATTGAGCAAGATAAGCATGTAAACGATCCCAATAATGGTAAAATAATTCTTGCTCACATTGGGGAAAATGGAAAATTGCCATTGAATTTTTTGAATTTTTTTTTTTGAAATTTTAATTTTATTTTATTTTTTGGATTTTTTTTTAAATGCCTAGTCTCGAATGCTGAAGTAAACCCCAATATCGAAAAACGCCAATTCCCCGGCAACGGCGCCAAAAACTTGTTAGGGAAAAACCACACAGTTTTAATATTTATAAACCCCAAGTGTAAGGTGTATCGTTGAGTACTTGGGGTGTCGTCCGCAGGGAGTTGTGTTTCCAACTACCGAGGTTAACTAAAGCGTCTCAATCTAGGCCAGAGAGAGAGTGAAGAAAGAAGGACTAAACTACTAAAACAAATAAACAAAAAGGGACTTGGGTTTATGATTTCACCAAGTGATGAACCAGTTAATCAAGACGAGTCCTAACCTACCCAAACTACATCACGAACTAGAGATGGTCGGTTGCACCATCAGAGACCACCCAAGCCCTCTCTCAAGGGTCATGAGCTAGTCTAATTCGCGTAACCACCTACTTTCGTGGGGTTAGTCGAATTAGACCACAAAACTAGCAACCCTGGACCTAACTCGATTCGGATACTACTTTCGTGTCCCGAACTCAGCTATTCCCTCTCCCACACTAGCTAATTGACCTCACCTCTCAGCATAAGTCAATCGCCCAAAAATATGGATGAAAGCTCTCTCAAGCATTTCATCGAACACTTGGCGGGCGTGAGGAAAAACTCTAGGTTCTAGGCATAGATTGGGTATGGTTAGGCCACATACAAGACTAATTAGCCATCAAGAAGCTAATCACAATCCAAGCCCACAAAATCTAACAACTAAACATCACAAACACAACAAAACCTAAACTAACAAACAAGTGCAAGAACACGAAGAACAAAACAAAGAGAATGAAATAAAACGAATCTAAACAACTAAATAACATAAATTAACAATGGAAACCAAACAAATAAACTGAACACAATCTAAACTAACATAATCAAAATAAGAACAAACAATGACCAAATTGAAATAAGTGGAGAAAGAGAGAAGAAGGCTTATAGATTGATGGAAGGAACTTCAAATCCAATTGCTTGAATCCAAGAACAATCCAATACAACCCTAATCTAATCCTCCCAATGGAGTTTTTATTGGCTAAAACCTAAACTAAACTACCCTAAAAATCGCCTGGAAGAACCCCCGAGCGACCCCCAAGCCAAAAACGCCCGAAGGGGCATAAATAGAAGAAATCGCGAAACCGGACGAAACCCCGGGAGGCACGACCGTGCCATGTGGCACGGTCCCACCGTGCCATGGTGGCACGACCGTGCCATGTGGCACGGCCTCACCGTGCCACTTCACTGGTGGCACGGTGGTGGTCCCCCGGTTTTGCCGGTTCTCGTCGGTTTTCGCTGCTTTTCTTCGTTTCGTCCCGTATTCGTCCCTTTTCGCGACGTTTGCTTGATTTGGAGTTATTTCCTGCAAAACATAAATAAAACAAGTAAAAATCCTAAAGATTAAGTTATTATACGAGCAAAAAGTGGGTGAAAGAGGCATGTAAAATGGGTGAATTTATCGTTCATCAATGGATGCAATGGGTACTTTTTTTTTTGTAACTTACGCGATGTACGGTTCAACTTCATTACAATTCAACACAATATGAAGCTGTGCAGCGTTCATTTCTTCATCAGTTAGGTACCTCTGTGTCCGACTTCCCACAACAGTACCTTTGGTTTTGAAAACTGACAACATTGGCTCTTCTCCTGATGACTCCACATTGATTTCCTCATTTCGTCGACGTCTTGTGCGCATTGAAGGCACATTAGCGCCGAAGTAGAATGAAGAAAACTGTGATGTTTTTCTCTATATGCATAACATCCAAGTTGTGATGTAGCAACTGGTCTTTCCAATAAAGTAAATCCCAGAAGATGCTTCTCTTGGTCCAGTTGTAAACATTTTCCTTGAAACCCAGGATGACAAAATCTCCATCCGTTGTTACTTTTGGAAGACTACACACCTCATTCCAGAGTTCCTCGCCACTTCTCCTGGATGGAGGGCCATCTTTCACCACTTTTTCCTTAGAGAACGCGGTGCGATTTTTCTGAAATGCATGATCTCGAGGCAGGAAGCGACGATGACAGTCAAACCATGATGCTTTGTCCCCATGTTTCAAATGTGGCGCCCTCAACTGATCCATACAAACAGGGCAACTCAAAACATCATGAGTGCTCCATCTAGATAACATTCCGAGCGCGGGGAAGTCATTCACTGTCCACATTAAGGCAGCTCTCATCAAGAAGTTTTGCCTCATGGAAATGTCATAAGTCTGGACACCATCCCACAGAGTTCGGAGCTCATCAATCAACGATTGCAAGAACACATCTATTTTGTTCTTTGGATTTGACGGCTCAGTATAATGCAAGTCAAGAACATATATGGCGTTGTCATGCACATATCTGAAGGAAGGTTGTAAGGTGTCACAACCACAGGCCACATGGAATAAGAACGGCCAGATTGTGAGAAAGGGCTAAACCCATCAGCACACAAACCAAGCCTCACATTGCGAGGCTCAGAAGCAAAATCTGGATATTCGCGATCAAAATGTTTCCACGCTTCCCTATCTGAAGGGTGACACAAAACACCATCTGCACGCCTATTGTTATAGTGCCACCTCATGTGCTCAACTGTGCTTCTTGAGGCATAAAGGCGTTGCAGCCTTGGTATCAAAGGGAAGTAGAACATTTTTGCATATGATTTTAACTTCTTCCTATTATCGCCTAACTTAATCGACTTCCATCTTGGCAAATCACAAAACTTGCAATTTTCAAGGGCCGAATCTTCCTTAAAGTAAAGCACACATCCACCGCGGCAACAATCAATCCTGTACACATCTAAACCCAAACTTCAGACCTTCTTTTTCAACTTTGAGTAACTTTGGGGCACACAATTGTCTAGCGGGCAACTCTCATGCAGTAACTGCATCACCTCATTCATACAATTCTGCGGCATATTGTAATCAGATTTTATACTCATCAACCTCACAGCATTGGACAACTCAGTTTGGGTTGAACATCCCTCCCACAAAGGCGTCTGAGCAGTTTGAAGCATATCATAAAATGTCTGAGCTTCTGCATTTGGTTGCTCACTAACTTCAACCTCATTAATAACAATGACATCGTTCACCATTGCTCCAACACGATCGACAAACGAGTTTGTGTTGTCGAAATCCATAGGACTTGTTGGAGCCATGTCATCATACAAGTTTTGTTGGTTACTAATGCCAACATTTGCATATTCAGTTGGTTCTATCTCCCCATGAGATGTCCAATACCAATACCCCTTAACGAAGCCATTTTGGTGCAAGTGCAATTTCACATCATCTGGTGCCCTATATGCTCTGTTTCCACACTTCGCACAAGGACATGTATAATGCTCATTATTAATGAACTCTGTTTGACCCCTTGCAAATTGATCAAACATCTCTACTCCTTCTAAGAACTCCTGCCTATAAGATTTTCTTCCTGACATAAATCTTTCATACATCCACCTCCGATGGGGTGGTCTGCACATATTATCCACTGTTCATCATTGACAAAGTAAGCAGTGCATTAATATTGGTTACTTTAACAATCGACGTATGCTGATAATTTTAATTCGTATACAAGTGAACGCATGATGGACTTCTCATTAAACTATTTCATCATACGCTATGATTAACAAGATACCAACAAAAACACATACATATTACGACAATGAAGTCGGAATATAAACCTGTCTCAATGTCTGAAGTGGGAGCCCAAAGCTGTGACATGCACACCGACAACAACGACATTCACAGCAACAATAATGGTTCTTTAGAAAGATATAAGGCTAGACTAGTTATCAACGGTAATACCCAAAAACAAGGCATAGATTACACTGAGACTTTCTCACCTGTGGTTAAGATGACCACCATAAGAACAATTATAGCATTAACAGCTACTAGGAAATGACCTTTATATCAACTTGATGTAAACAATGCATTTTTACATGGGGATTTATATGAGGAAGTATATATGAAGATGCCAGAGGGTATTTCAAACCCCTACAACAAAGTCTGCAAATTAAATAAATCCCTATATGGATTAAAGCAAGCTTCAAGGCAGGGGCATTCAAAGCTTGCTGATTCTATCAAAAATCGGGGTTATATTCAGTCCAAGAATGATTATAGTCTCTTCATAAAGTCTTCACCATAGCATATCACTGTTGTGCCAGTTTATGTTGATGACATATTACTTACTAGCTCCAGTACAGAAGATATTCAAGCTCTCAAACACAATTTGCATACAACCTTTGGCATTAAAGATCTAGGATTGGTACATTACTTCTTGGGTTTTGAGGTTTCTCACTTACCTGATGGCATCAGTCTTACTCAGAGGAAGTTCACCCAAGATTTGTTGAAGGAATCTGGACATTCCCATGCCAGATATACATTGACTCCACTCCCAGTTAACTGCAAGCTTGTAGCTAGTGCAGGAATTCCACTAGAAGACCCTTCTGTGTACAGAACATTCCTTGGCAAACTAAATTTTTTATCCAATACAAGACCTGATATATCCTTTGCTATTAAAACCTTAAGCCAATTTATGCAACATCCTACAACTTCCCACATGGCAGCATTAGATCATTTGCTCAGTTACATATCAGGTACCTCAGGCCAAGGGATTTTATTAAAAGGCATTGATTCTTTAAAGCTCTTAACTTTTTCAGACTCAGACTGGGCATCATGTCCAATGAATCGCAGGTCTGTCACAGGGTATATTATACTTCTTGATCAATCACCCATTAGTTGCAAATCAAAGAAGCAGTCTGCTGTGGCAAGGTCTTCTGCTGAGGCTGAATACAGGGCTATGGCACATGTTGCAGTTGAAGTTACCTGGCTGGTTAGCCTCCTTCAAGAATTGAGGGTATCAAACCTCAAACCTATGACCCTGCATTGTGATAACCAATCTGCAATGCATATTGCTCGAATTCCAGTTTTCCATGAAAGGACAAAACATATTGAAGTTGACTTCCATTTCACAAGAGATAAAGTTATGGAGGGGTTGTTGCAATTGAGCTATCTACTAACACATTCCCAGCTGGCTGATGTACTCACCAAAATCTTACCCTCCCAACAGCATTGGACCTTGTTACACAAGCTTGGCATGCTTCCTCAGCATCCCAAGCTTGAGGGGGGATGTTGGAATATCAAGCAAGAGCAGCAACAACACACAGCAGTAAGAAGTTAGTTTCTTGGTGTTATGCGATAATTTGTCGCATTCTACATGCCTTTTTCGCCTAATCTTAGCTCGTATAATAACGTAATCTTTAGAGTTTTTCTTGTTTTATTCAGTATTCTTTGAGATTTTTACTTGTTTTGTCTATTCTTGCAGGTAATAAGTTGAACCAAGCAATTATCGCGAAAATGGGCGAAAAAAGGTCAAAACAGGCAAAAAGACGGAAAAACGGAAGCCAGCCGGCTCTGTGGCGCGCCCACACCGTGCCACCTGGCACGGTCGTGCCACCTGGCACGGTGGGGCCATGCCACATAGGCACGGTTGTGCCTCCCCCCTGTTCGCCGTTCGCTTGGATTTTTCTATTTAACCCTCCTTCATGCGTTTTCGTGGGGGGTCGCTCGGGGTTCGCTTAGGTCTTCTCTCTGGCGATTTTAGACTAGATTAGTTTAGGTTTTAGCAAATAAAATCTCAATAGGAAGATTAATTTAGGATTGAAGATTGTAATGTTGGATTCAACTTTTAGATTTCAAGTTCCTTCATCAATTCAAGACTAAGTTTTCTTCTCCTTTCTCTATTTATTTCATAGTTGTTCTTGTTTATGTTTTGTTGGTTTAATTCTTGTGTTTGATTTGTTTAAGCTTTTATGATTAGTTTTCATTGTTGATTCATGTTATTTAGTTGTTTAGAATTGTTTTATTTCATTCTCTTTGTTTTGTTCTTCAAGTTTATGTTCTTAGTTGTTAGTTTAGGTTTTGATGTGTTTGTGATGTTTAGTTGGTAGATTGTGTGGACTTGGGTTGTAATTAGCCTCTTGATGGCTAATTGATCTTGTACTAGGCCTAACCATACCCAATCTATGCTTAGAACCTAGAGTTTTTCCTCATGCCCGCCAAGTGTTCGATGAAATGCTTGAGAGAGCTTTCATCCATATTTTTGGGCAATTGACTTATGCTGAGAGGTGAGGTCAATTAGCTAGTGTGGGAGAGGGAATAACCGAGTTCGGGACATGAAAATAGTATCCGAATCGAGTTAGGTCTGGGGTTGCTAGTTTTATGGTCTAATTCAACTAACCCCACGAAAGTAGGTGGTTACGCGAATTAGACTAGCTCATGACCCTTGTGAGAAGGCTTGGGTGGTCTTTGATGGTGCAACCGACCATCTCTTGTTCATAGTGTGGTTTGGGTAGGTTATGACTCGTCTTGGTTAGTTGGTTCATTCATTGGTAAAATCACAGCTCCAAGTCGCTTGTTCTATGTTTTTAGCGTAGTTTAGTTTTCCCTCCTTCACCTTTGATCTCGCCTAGATTGATATGCTCTAGTGAACTCTGATAGTTGGAAACACAATTTCCTGCGGACGACATCCCAAGTACTCAACGATACACCTTGCACTTGGGGTTTATAAATATTAAAAATTTTTCTACAACACTTGGTTTGTTAGGAATTTGTTATGCTGATGTCAGCATGTTAGTTGGGATATTTTTCCTTCTCTCTTACAGTCTATGTATAAATAAGAATGATCATACAATGTACAACACACTTGAGATTCAATTCAAGAAAGCAGTAATATCTTCAATCTTTCTCTATTCCTCTCTCTTTGGTTCTTGTCTACTAACATCAATGGAGGTCAATAGCCGAGACCTGATTCTATCCTGATTTGGAGCTTTTCACATTATATTTTTAGCTTTTTTTATTCCAATTGATAACTTGGCACCTGTACGGTCCTTTACGCTGGGTGATCCGATAAATTATGGGTAAGGAGGAGTTCAATCAAGAAGAACATTTCTTCATAGAAAGGATATATTCTCTTTAATGACCAAATATTGCATAAAGCATCCATTAGTGCTTTGATTAATTTGATGGCCATTTCTTGTTGACATTATAAAAAGAAACTTATAAAGACAACTTACTTGATTTCTTGACAGAGAAAAAAAGAAAAATGAAAGGAGAAATAGGTGTATATTCAAGAATTCAAGACAATCCATATGTAACATACTTTTGAAAATTTATGCCCATAAGAGTACAATATAGGAGTTTCCGTTTCAAAAATGGTGATGAATTAAAATGGGATATTAACTAAGCTTTCATCCATCTATTTTTACATAACAAGTACTCCAATTCTCCAAATATTGAATCGGCTTAAAGCGTGGAGGACTGTTAGAATTAATTCACAATGATAATAAATTTTAGTAGGGGCGGGCATCGAGCCTGTTACTTAGGTCAACTGGATCGGTCCGTTTAAAATGGAGTTAATAAATGGTCGGAACAATAATGGACTGAGTTAATAGTGGGTCAGCCCATTAAGACATATTAATAAGCTGGATCGGATCAACCCGTTTAGTGACTCATTATTTTTTCAACTAACTTGGTACATTAGTTTACATGTTTTAATTAGTTAGACTTATCACAAACGCTTTATACATTACAATAATTGTTATACACATTTTTTTTTTGTGCAATTTTGTTCCATTTTAAAACAGGTCAAAAGCGGGTAGCCCCTGACCCGACCCGACCTGACCTGTTTATCTACACAAAGGGCAGGACCAAATGATTAACGAGTTGACCATGACCCAATCCGATCCACTTTGTGAACAGATTGGCCCTAATCCGACCGACATAGTCCATTGTCTATCCCTAATTTTTAATATAAGTCTCACTTTTATAATACCCAGAAAAATGCACATATATGCAACCTTACGTCAGCAGGTATATTATCCATAAGTAGAGATGTTGCTTCTTAGCAACAATTAAATCAACTATCTTAAGATTTTATAATAAACATGTACATTGCATCCTTGTAATAGAAAAAGGGCAAAAAAAAGTCAAATGAGAAACTGAAGCCGAAAGCTAATAGCCCGTAATTTAAGACAATAAATGAATACAATAATTCGCGAAGCCAGCTATGTTGTTTGTTCCCATGCAGTGTAGTTTCGATACCACATCGCAATTGAAAATCCCAATTCCCAATTTCATTAAATTAAAAAAAAAAAAAAACACTCACGTGAAAACCACCCCACCCCACACTCGCCCCTTAATTCCCTCATCAATGTCATCTTTATCAAATTCAATCCCTCTTTACCTGCGCTACAAACTCCCAAGTATTATAATTAAATTAATAAAATAGAGACCTCCCACCTAATTAACTTTGTCTCTATCAAAACTTAAATTCAATCTTAAAAGCTTGCTAGCTAGCTGTAGCTTTTGCTCACCAATTCAAATCAACCAAATTAAACTAAACCAGCCATCCACCCCAAAATGGCCCCAGCAGATGCTGAGATGGGTGAACCAGCACCTTTTTCAAAAGAAGAGCTGTCAAAGAAGCTGGTTCAAGAGATTTCTCAAAGAGGGGATCAAATCCCAGATAAGTATATTCACAAAGATGGCTTCCCTCAAGCCATTGATGCACCTGATGAGCTCTGGAGGGATACTTTGGTAATTGACTTATCTCTCCTCTCGTCCTTTGATGACAATGAACTTGCCAAGCTCAAGTCAGCTCTCTCCAACTGGGGTTGCTTTCAGGTATCGAGATATATATGCTCACCTGCTTAATTCAATTCTCATGATGTCAGTTAGCTCAACTGGTAAAATTTAAAAAATTGATTGTTTCTTGTATATGTGTAGACTTTAGGTGTGTTCATTTATGTTCACTTCTTTATTATGTGTACGCCTGCTTCTTATGTGTGTTAGTTGGCTTAACTGATAAAAGTTCATCGAGAAAGTGATTCTTATCTGGTGCATGTGTGGTCTTTACGGATATATTTATATGCTTGCTTCTTTCTTAGTATGTGCCCCCCCCCCCCCTCATATCCAGAGAGTTTGTTTCAATTACTCTGCCTTTGTTACAGAATCTATGAACATGTATACAGAATCTATGAACATGTGTCATATGAATACCTTTTTCATTTTAAATCTGTCTTTAAGGGCTCATTTTAACTCATTATTTTAAGAAAACTAATACAAATACAGTACTAGTTTTTTTTTTTTTTTGGGTACAAATATTTACGATTAAGGAGCCTAATTCCTCTCAACAAAAGCCACAAAAGTTGTGAATTTTCATTTTTGGGGAAAAGGCGCATATTTTCCCAATCAACAAGAGATAGCATGATTCACGCCGAATTAGCCATGTTAAAAAATGGTTGATCAAATCCTGCCTAAATAATATCAACCATTGACTAGTGGAATTCTAGACATTGACAATCAACAGAAACATGACACAATTTACCTCGTGTATGCAGTAGAGTAGGAAGATACAGAAATTAAAAATAAGTTTGACCAAAAAAAAAGAAATTACATAGTTAGCTAGGGAGCATAATCTAACTTGGAAGTGATTGGTTTTACCAGATTGTAAACCACGGGATTGAAAGATCATTCTTAGAAGAGCTAATTGATGCTTCTAAGCAATTTTTCGCGCTACCATTGGAGGAGAAGCTTAAGTGTTCTGCTACAGATGATGTGTTCCAAGGCTACGGAAGTGACGCCGTTTATGCTGGGAATCAAACTGTAGGCTGGAATGATCGGTTATTTCTCAAGCTTTACCCTGAGGAAAAACGCACACTCAAGTTTTGGCCCCAGAAGCCACATATCTTTAGGTAATTCTAATTGCACCACTAGTTGGAAACACAGTAAGAGACTAACCAATGTTAGTTAAATCTTGTTCCATTCGACAATAGGGTTTTCGCACCGGTCATTAATAATCTGTACTTTGGCGGTATTGGTTTGTGATAATCTATGTTTCATTTCATGTTACATTGTTGGTTTTGTTTGACATTGACGCTGATGAGGGAGGATGTTTCAAAACCTTGGTAGGGAACTTTTAGATGAGTACACCAAGCGAGTCGCGATCATGAGTGAGGATATTCTTAAGGCAATGGCAAGGTGTTTGGACTTGGAGGAGGACTGCTTCATAAAACACATGGGGAATCCAGGACAAATAACAGGAAGGTTGGGCATGTATCCTCGTTGTCCGTGCCCCGATCACGTTCTTGGGGTCAAACCACATTCCGATGGAGCAACCATGGCGGTTCTCCTAGCGGAGAAAGGGGTGGAGGGCCTCCAAATTCAAAAGGATGAAGAGTGGTTCAAGGTTCCCGTCATTTCAGGAGCTCTATTCATCAACCTTGGCGACTTTGGAGAGGTATAAAGCACAACCTGAATGATTCACATGTATATAGCCAATGGTATGATTTATGCGTGTCATAACTAGCAAAAGTTACTAGCATTGGGTAACTAATCCTGACAACCAAAAACAATTCTTAGTGTTAGCAATTGTTTTAATTCGATCCCAACATATTATTTTATATTTTTGAATGATATTGATTGAGTGTTTTTTTTTGTTTGGGTTACGTCTATTGCAGATAATGACCAATGGCTTATTTAAGAGTGTGATTCATAGAGTAGTGACGAACTCTGATAAGGACAGAGTATCAGTGGCTACATTTTGTACCCCCGAAGCTAAGTATGAAATTGGACCGGTGAGTGAACTGATTAGCGCCGATCGACCCCAACAATACAAGAGGTTTAACATATTTGAGTTTAGGCAGATCTTCTTTGAGAATTATTCCCAAGGGCGTGGAACTCTTGATGCATTGAGAATTTAAAGCTATATTGGAGTGAAATTTTATGAGTGTGTTGAAAAACTCTTCAAAGTCAAACGGGATTAAATGTCTTTTTCGATGACAATTAGCTATCTTCTTTTTCTTCATTATAACGCATCATATATGTATGGTCATCTTTTTTACAATACAGTTCATTTTTCAAGATGTCTATTTGTTCAATGACATAATTGATGGAATGTTAGTCAGCTTGAAATTGAACCAGGCATAGGAATAACAGCGGAGAACCATGGTGATCTTGTAAAAACCTAATAGCTACTAATTTGGCTTCATGTCACATATGACATAAGTCTTTAGGTAATGTTTTGGTTGGTTGTAAATAAGCATGTGATGTAAATAACTTTGTATTTATTTTTTCATTATCTTCTTTGATTGTTAGAAAATAAACCTATTCCTGGGCCTTCAACCATTAGCTTAAACTTTTGGTTGAGATAGTTCTTGAACATGGTATCAGAGCATTTCTGAGCGAGGGGCCTCAAGTTCAAATCTCAGCAGCCTCCATAATGATTTATTGCGCAAGTAGGGGGAGCCTTTGCAGCACCCACGCTTTAGGCCCAAAGATCATTCGCATGAGGGGGCATGTTAGAAAATAAACTTATTCCTGTGCCTTCAACCATTAGCTTAAACTTTTGATTGAGATGGTTCTTGAACATTAATTTTAAAAGAGTATTGCAAATAATAACGACATTGTAAATATGATTACCATAAACTATATAATCATGATTGCATCACAAAGTTGATTGTATTACATTATATTCAATCAAATATTATTGCATGATGTTTAACGAATATCAAGAATCCCGCGATTTGATTGAGAGCTCAAAATGCTAAGTGAACAATGTCCTCTCAAATTTTGGGGATTCAGCGGGGCCTTAGGAAAGTGATCTAGTCCTTTTTTAGAACAACTCCAATATGAATTAGGCCAATTATATGATAGATTTAGTAGCAATAGAGAAAAGTATTTGGGCCCAAAGAGTACTCCTGCTCAGGTTGGCATTCAGCCAATATCCTCTCCCACGTTTCTTGAGGATGACCCCCTATTGTTACCTGAAGTTAAACGGGCCTTCTATGCATCAGTTCTTATAAAGCGTCAGGGTCGGATGGAGTCAGGCCCATGTCTTCAAATATGGATGGAACTTAATCCAAGGCCCTTTAGTCCAATTTACTAATCAGATTTTGTCGAATCCGGACTATATCAAAGAGGTTAATCACACCTTTATTTCGCTTATTCCTTAAAAAAGAGTCAGTAGAGGAAGTGGCTGATTTCCGCCCTATTAGTCTTTGTAATACTGCTTATAAGATCATGTCTAAGGTAATTGTCCATCGTATTAAACCTTTTTTAAATAAATGTATTAGTCCTACTCAATTCAGTTTTGTCTATAGAAGGAATATCGTTGACAATATTATTTTAGTTAAGAAAATTGCTCATTCTATTGCCAGAACCAAAAATAAAGTTAAACGAATGTCTATTAAGGTTGATCGCTCTAAAGCCTATAATAGTTTAGAATGACATTTTATTGCCGATACGTTGAGGTTTTCTTGGATTTCCTCCTAAAATCAGTAAACTTATTATGAGTTGCGTAACTACTAGTACCAAGCAAGTCCTATGGCATGGCCAACCGGGACCTAGTCTCCATCCTACTAGGGGAATGTACTAGACAAGGGGATCCATTATCTCCATATATTTTTGTTTTGTGTATGGAATTATCCCATCTCATTGAATTTCAGGTCAATCAAAATAGATGGATCCCTTTTAAACTTCATAATTTTCAGGCATCCCACCTTTTTTATGCAGATGATGTTATTTTATTTGGTGCAGTCACGTTGGATAATTTAGGTAATATGATTTCAACCCTTAAGCAATTTGGAGAAGCGTCGGGGTTGGGGATTAATATCCTGAAGTCTCGCCTCATTTTCCGTAAAGCCCTTCATCATAAACTACATAGGAATAGGATACTTTCTCACTCTGTTCATATTCCTGCTTCCACGTCGTTTGAGAAATATTTGGGAATCCCCATTATTACTCACACACCAAAAACGGCTGACTATGAGAATTTGTTAGTCAAGTTTAGCAAACGCTTAGCGGGTTGGCAAACAAAGTTTATTAATTTTGTTGGCAGGGTGGCATTGATCAAGTATGTGCTCTCCTCAATGCTTGCTTACCATATGCAAGCAACCCTTCTCCCTCCTAGACTTATCCAAGGTATGGAGCAAATTATGAGGCGGTTTTTATGGAATAAATCTGGTATTGCTAGATACTTTGCTCCAATTAGCTGGAAAGCCATTTGTAGGCCAATGCAGTGGGGAGGTTTGGGTGTTAAAATCTAACTTAATTAATGGAATAGAGCTTTTCTCTTACAATTGTTTTCGGTTTGCTATCAAAAACCTAAAATCCCTTGGGTAGAGCTAATGTGGGCGAAATACTTACCTAATTCCAAGTTAGAGTTTGCTGAAAGTAAAGCTCATCATTCCCCTTTTTGGAAAAATCTTATTTGTCTGAAACAGCACATCTCTTCAATAATCTGTGTATTAGTATTGAAAATGGTAGGTCTACCTCTTTTTGGTTTGATAAAAGGCTCCCATCTGGTGCTTTAGCTAGTCAAATGGTTGCTAATCCCCCAGACCCTTGGTCTCATGTTAGAGTTAGTTATTTTATTTTTGATGGGCATTGGAATGTTCAGAGGCTTAAACGTTGGGTTCCTCCTGAGTTTCTTACTGAGATTTTTATCATGTCCCATTCCGTCTGATCCTTCACATGTTGATACAGTGCACTGGAATCAACCTTCTTTTACTCAATTTTCCATGGCAGCAGCTTATCAAACTCTTCATCTTATGCCTCCACCCGCTGATAGTTTAGCAAAAAAGATCTGAAAAATTAAGGTGCCCGCTAAAATGAAATTTCATTTATGGAGGCCTTATAAGGAATCTCTCCTAGTGGCTATAATGCTAAAGAGTATGATACCTACTATTTTGGCTTGTTGTGTTGTTTGTGGACACCCTAAGGAGGACCATATGCACTTATTCTGAGACTGCTCCTTTGCAAGTGCAACTTGGTCAAAGTTTCTGCCAAAAACTTCCATGAGACATTATGAATTGTTCTTTAGTTTGGAATGGAAAGGCTAGTTACGTTCTAATCTAGACAATCGTTTACTGCTTCACTGGTCTTTTAAATTTGCAGTTTTGTTGTGGCATATTTGGTGTTATATATAGGAACACATGCGTCGTCTTTGATCAGGTGTATTCATTACCTAAGATCATATGACATAGCATCTATCGGGATATTACTGACATTAGCATATTGCACGACCACCTTTTTAATACTGAACAGTGGATTATCTCCTGGAAACCTCCAGTGAAAGCAGCTTATAAAATCAACATTGATGTGTTTCAGAGCCCGGATAGAATGCTTGCTATTGGTGCTGCGATAATGCGTGATGCTGATTTCAAGTGGTTCCTTGGACCTCCAGACGGATAATTTCTCCATGCTTGCTTGGAACTTTGTTGATAACCCTCAAAGAAGCATTGCAGCAAGCATGGGGAACAATTGCAAGCGGGCCCTGAAGTGTTGTCGATCTTACCTCTAGGGAACAATTGCTGATGTTAAAGAGCTTTTGATAGGAATTGGACGGTTACTTTTAATTATGCCAAGCGACCAGTCTATATAGTAGCAGTTGTGCTTGCGTGTAGTCAGAAGGAGCAAACTGATGTTCTTGTTATCCATTCGGAGCCGCCAAGCCCTTTACAGCTTGCACTGAATCTGGATAAAGAAGTGTTCGACTTTGCGCAACGACTTCATGATGAGGAACAAGTGCAGTTTGACAATGCCTAGATGGCTTCATGTCCAGATCGTTTGGATGCGAACTAGATTACTTGTATTGTGTCTTCGTCTAGAAGATTACCAGGTCCTGGTTGGTTCTTGGTATTCTAGCATCCCCTATTTATGCTTGTAGGATGCTGAGTTAGGGTTTTAAGACTAACCCTATTTTTTGGTTGGGGCTTTCTTAAGCTCGTGTTTTGCATATGACTTAAAGTTTTATAATGATTATCGCTATTTTTCCCAAAAAAAACAATGTCCTCTCATTATTATATTTTAATTTTGTTTTCCAACTGATAACTTGCCACCTGTACAGTCCTTTATGTTGGGTGATCCAATAAATTATGGGTAAGGAAGAGTTCAATTAATCAAGACGAACATTTCTTTATACAAAAGGATAAATTCTCTTTCATGAACAAATATTGCATAAAGGATCCATTAGTGCATGATTAATTTGATGGCCATTTCTTGTTGACATGATAAAAGAAACTTATAAAGACAACTTACTTGATTTCTTGACAAAGAGAGAAAAAAAGAAAAATGAAAGGAGAAATAGGTGTATACACAAGAGTTCGATCAAGACAATCCATATTAAATACCCTTGGAAAATTTATACCTCTAAGAGTATAAAGTAGGAGTTTCCATTTCAAAAATGACAATGAAAAGGAGAAATGGGAGATACTATGAGACATCTCACACACTCATTAACCGCCTCCTAAATTTAAAAGAAAATGTCTTACCATATAAGTTAACGATAAATCACCGTGAGACCGTCTTATATAAGAATTGTGTTAAAAAAAGAGGACTTGAACAAAAAGTTGTACAAATTACCTAAAGTTGTGGGGCTTTTGAGGCCAGAATTGGAGATCACGTCCTTCCTCGGGAAGAAGTGCAAGCAACAATCGATCATTCCAACCAAGTCGATTGCCCACATAAGCTGAATCGCTTCTGTAGGAAATAATAGTTCAGGACTAACCTGGATGCGGAATTGAACTGTCGGTAATAGCCCACGAATAATAAGAATACCAGATCTCAAATCCCAGCGGCTACTAGAGTCGCCTTATAACGTCCACGTTCTAAACCCGATTACTCCGCGGCGATGGTAGAGTAATTATAAGGAGAGAGATCAATAATATTTCTGTATTAATCAGTATCTCAAGCTGACCCTCCCAAACCTCCTTATATAGGTATTGGGGGGGTTAGCTACTAGGGTTTAAGGAGGCCTATTAGTGGCCGTCGGGCCTCAACTAATGGGCCCGGCCTACAGCTCCCACTCGGCCACAAAGGCCGTTACAACACATGTTCCCCATGAATCATGTCTACTCACATTCCATACTGGGAATAGAACGTGCGACCAAAAATAACAAGTAGTGTTATATTAAGTTACCATCCAACTAATATAACACTTTTACGAAATACGATACCCCAAAAATATCCCAAGACATCACCAGTGGCATCTTTTGTCCCTTATGCCTGATATATCATATGATTATGTTCTCAACATAATCGCCCGGGCTAGATATGGTGATGGTGGATAGATTTTCCTTAAACACTTATGAAATCTCATCTTAACTTAATTGCTTTCCTAACGTGTTCCCGCTGAACCGTATACATCGTGGCTCTTGAGAATCACATTAAAGTAGCATCATTAAGCTTCGACTTAATATCATAGCTTTAAGTCAAAAGGTCATCGTCCATAGGGTCACACAGTGACAAGTGACAGGGAATTCAATCATCACCCTTCATATGGGTCGTCTTACAAGCACACCCAGTATGAGATGTGTGTCACGGCATAGCTCCCACTTAGCTGGGTTCGTCACTCTTTATGCCATGCGAATCGTCAGTCTAGATTTTTACTAAAAAAATCTAACCTGAGCCACTAGATCAACATACTCAATGTTTGACCTTGGCACTCAAGATTCGGCTTTTAGGGCTTCAATATGAAAACTCATCTCATATTCGACTCCTTTGAGCCTCATCTTAGTCTTACTAAGGCGACTATTCCTCATTCATACATCTTCAGTATGAGTTATCGATATTGCACACCTAGTGTCAATATGATTACGTCTCATCCTGCCCGCTACTCAAGCGTCAGGGTGATTGCCTGTGTGACTAGGCCAATCAGAGTTTCCATTTCACCTCTCTATTTTTACGTAACAAGTACTCCAAACAGTGAATGGGTTTAAAGAGTGGATCGGAGGACTGTTAGGATTCACATTGCAAGTTCCACAATGTAGTCTTTTGCAGGAATAATGAAAAATCTTCTATTCCGAGCTTCCTTTGAATTTGTCCCCATTTGATCGTCACCGGTTTTTAGCTTTCCATTAGTAACAATATGTGTATCCGAAACATCAAAATTTGATAATAACGACCACAGTAAGAACAAAAGTTCGACCACTAATTTGAGCTAGCTAGGTTCTATACAAGGGATTAGAATATATGCACTCTTATGGTTGACATGACCTATATGTAGGGCAAACTGTTAAAATTGAGAGCTGCATGCATGCTACCTAATTAAACTAGGCTTTCAATTCGAGCTAGGCGATTCAGGAAAAAAAGTTCACACATACATGCCTCCTCATGCAAATTCCCTTTGCTTAAATTAAAGCACAAATTCTATGAACACCTTCTTATAGCTAGTGGAGCTTTCCATTCCTACTCCTTCACTTATTAGCCCCAAGATTCTTGACCCAAACTCGTTCACTCTAGTGTCAAACTCTTCCACAATTTCCCTGAAAAAATAGTGGCGGAATCACTATATATTTATATGTACTTGTTAGCTGCTTGAGTATGTATCAAATTCTAACTGAATTTGGTAACCTTAAAACGTCAATTAAACCTGTAGTTGGTAGGTTTTTGGGGCCAATATTGCATGGATTATTCCAGAGGATCATTGCAAGTGTGCTTCAAAGTATCCCTCCAAAAATGTACCATTTCTATGTCATAACCAATTTTACTTGTGAAAAACTGCATTTGTCGCAATCCCCATGACAGTACAATGATTTTTCATCAGCAGGGAGGTCGAAGAAATCGCTGATTACAACCCTTGCGGTGTCCATCAACGTAATCAGTATTATCACTCCCAAGTCCCAAATCTGCTGAGGTTTTTGATTTTTTTTAATACAAAGAGTTTGACCAAAGCTGATAATAGGTTGACCACATGATTCATGTGAACAAATAGCTAAATTACAATTGTTTCAATTTGGATTGTATTTGGGCTGCAATAGGTTAATCAAATGATTCATATTTGGGTCTATCGGATTTGATTTGGATTTTGGGCCTTGAGCTTTGGGTTTACCGTTGGTAGGTGCTTTCAAGCACGACTTATTGTCCATTCAAGCATGAGTCGCATTTCACGCAACTTCGTGTTGGGTGCGGTTTAATTTGAATTAATATTGTTTAAGTTGAAAATTAGATTGCTCCATCCACCCCAACCTATAGCCGTAACACTGAGAATACACTTCCAAGTATAAGGCCCAATTTCCAACCCCCCCCCCCCCCCAAATAGAAAGTATAATGCTTAAAACAATGCATAAAGAAAGAAACTCATTAGAGCATCTGCAATGCAAGACTCGTGAGCCAAAAATTTGGCTCACGGTCCAAGCAATACCAAGCATTAGTGATCCGCTTCGCTCGCCCCACGGTCCAACTCATGCCCATGATCCGCCCCCCACACATTCTCTCTCTCTTTTGTTTTTGTCAACTAAGCATTTAAAAGTCTAAAGCCCAATAATATAGTAGTAGTAGGGTCTATAAAATATTATTTTATTTGGTGATCCAAGTTGGTGATCCATAGGATGTAGAGAAGAGAAAAAAAGTTGACTTGTGAGATGATGTGGAGGTTGTAGGTTCCCACTTGTGATCCAAATTTTTGGATCACCAATGCGGATGCTCTTAGAGCATCTGCAGCGGAGCTTGAAAAAGGAGAATGCGGGTCCCATGCTACAACTTGTTGCAATATGAGAGGATAGAGGGAGGAGTGCCACGCGGGGGAGAACAGGCAGACGTTTCTCCCCGTGCGCCAACTTTTGGCATTTTTTAATTTTTTAAATTTTTTAAATTTTTTGGAGTAATTATATAATTTTTAAATAATTTAAAAAATAGGTTATGTGTTATAAGGTGAATCCATAACAAATATTTTTATTGGATGATTAAAATTGAGTTCCATGGGTTGGAAAAGTGAAGGAATGCAAGCTTCAGAATTGTGGAACTTTTGCTGATGTGGGAGACCAGAGTTTCACAAACTGGAACTCTGACTGAGAATGCTCTTATTATCCAACAAGGACAATGGAGGACTTCATTGCCACCTCTTTTAACATGAGGAAAGGAGACTACCCACACAAATTCACTTATTTCTGGAAAAAGAAAAGTACAAAAGGAAAAAAAAGATTCTAAGGACACTGAGGACAGCACAATAACATGTAGGCTCGAAATTAGAACATGAAGTACTTAAGGTTTCATCCCCTTGTTTATCTGAAGCAAGTACTCCAAACATTGAACTGGCTCGAAGAGTGGAGCTTTTTCTGCATTTACAAGAGCAT
Source organism: Selenicereus undatus (assembly GCA_017589665.1). Taxonomy (NCBI): domain Eukaryota; kingdom Viridiplantae; phylum Streptophyta; class Magnoliopsida; order Caryophyllales; family Cactaceae; genus Selenicereus; species Selenicereus undatus. The sequence continues at coordinate 7,662,428 of JACYFF010031959.1, forward strand.
TGGCAGGTTCCACAATGCAATCATTTGCTGGACCGATGAATATAGCTGCACTAATCCGAGGTTTGGTTGCATTTGTCACTGCTCTATGCTGATCAATTTCAACTTTCCATTGCTAACAATCGACATTTTTGGGTTGTTGGGCTTCGTGGCCCAAATTCAAGGCCGGTTAAGGTTTGTCATGAAGCGTAGTTTCTCCTGGCGATTAGGGTTTGTCTCTAAGGGTAAAACTCTGGTTTTCTAGACCCTATAAAAAGGGGTCATACCTAGAATATAAAATCACTCCAGAATCATCCCTAAATTCCTAAACACATTGAGAGGTAGAGAATTGTGAGAGAGATTACAAGAGAGGTTATAATTCTGCTGTTGGATCAAATCACCTGTTGTGATTCTGATCGTTTTGTATTCTTCCTACTCATATAGTGGATTGATTGTCCGTGGTTTTTTCCCGCATTGGGTTTCCACGTAAATCTTGTGTGTCATTGTTTTGTTCTTGTTATCTTTCTTTACGTTTCTGAATATCTGTTTCATCCTATTGCTTCCGCTATTACTCTGCTCTATTTCCTAACAAGTAGTATCAGAGTTTTGGTTTAGGATGTCTTTAATTATGAAAGTTGATATTCAGAAATTTAATGGGGAGATTAGTTTTAATCTCTAGAGGGTGCAGATGAGAGCAGTTCTCATCCAGTATGGGTTGTGAAAGGTTCTGCACGGACCTCACGTGAAATCCGAGAAGATGACTGACGAACAATGGACAACAGACCAAAAGAAGAGGCGTGGATCATTGACAGAAGAGGAATGGGAAAAACATGAGTTGAAGGCGGTTTCAGTCATTCAACTGTGTCTGGCACCACATGTCCTGCGAGAGGTGCTTGATAAGGCAACTGCATTGAATCTGTGGACTCGGCTGGAAGAACTCTACATGACAAAGAGTCTAGCCAACAAGATCCGTTTGAAGGAAATGTTGTACACCTTTCATATGGCTGAATGTACCCCTGTTCAAAAACATTTGAATGAATTTAATTATATTCTGGTTGATTTGGAGAGTCTAGATGTAAAGATTGAGGATGAGGACAAAGCTATTCAGCTTGTTGTTTCTCTATCCCCCTCTTATAAACACTTTAAGGAGATTATGCTATATAGTAATTCTGATACTATATCTTTTGAAGATGTCAAGTCTAATCTGCTGTCTAAGGAAAAATTTAACCATGATATCCATGCTAATCCGGCTGAGGGATTAGTTGTTAGGGGCAGAACTGAGCAAAAGGAGAACGGTAATAAGAAAAAGAACCGATCTAAGTCTAAGATTCCTCAATCCCAAACTTCCCATTAATTACATCAAAATATTCAAAACAGTCAAAAGTTAATTTGATTTTAAATTTTAAAATTTATAAAAATTCACTAATTGACATCCCCCCATTTCTCTACCTTCCCACGTCACCCCCTCTATCATTAATAACAACATAAAATTACATTCCAGCGAAGAGAGGATCGGGAAGATGTGGATACGGAGGACGGTTTCCAATGGGAAAAACAAAAAAAAAAATTCATTATCATTTTTTTGTTGAGCGGATCAGAATTAATTAGCAATCTTAGTATGTCATAACTTGAATCATTAATTTGTATTTACATACAGTATGTAAAGTGTATCATATGATCATAAACTTTTATTCTACATTTCTTTTCTTTTTTGGAAAAAACTACATTTCATCGATAAAGTATATTATATATTTATA
>JACYFF010031959.1:7699220-7709945 GCA_017589665.1 Selenicereus undatus
GACAGTTCAATTCCGCATCCAGGTTAGTCCTAATCATTTCCAACAGTTGGGCAAATTAACTTACCTGAACATACGTGGCTTCTGGGGCCAAAACTTGAGTGTGCGGTTTTCCTCAGGGTAGAGCTTGAGAGCTAACCGATCATTCCAGCCTACAGTTTTATTCCCAGCATAAGCGGCGTCGCTTCCGTAGCCTTGGACCACATCACCTGCAGCAGAACACTTACGCCGCTCCTCTAATGGTAGCGCGAAAAATTGCTTAGAAACTTCAATCAGCTCTTCTAAGAATGATCTTTCAATCCCATGGTTTATAATCTGGTAAAACCAATCAGCTCAAAGCTAGATTATGCTCGCTAACTAAGTGATTAGTCCTGGCATCTTTTCGGTATGATAATGAGTTGGGTATTATCCATGAAAATACATAGCCAAATCAAGCAGATACAAACTACGTACTACTAACATGCTCCTGATTTCTCCCCTAGCTGGTACAAAAGATTTAAAAAAACTCCACTATATTGATCTAATAAAACAGCTACCAAAAGTCTCCTAATTTCTCCTAAGGAAAATAGTTTACACTCATGTACGAAAATTCTTATATTTTCTCAAAGTTGATGCTTACACAAGTCTAATGGCTCAATCAAAGTCTATTCAAATTACTATATAGAAAGTCTTATTTGTAATTTCTGTTTTTTTTATCAAACTTATTTTCAATTTCTGTATTTTCCTAATCTACCACACACACGCGGTAAATTGTGTCATGTTTCTGTTGATTTCAATTGTCCAACCAAACATTGTAAATACAGTCTTCGGATGTCTTTGAGGGTAATAAGAGCTGAGCATATTGGATTCCGAAAAGGATCTTAGTGGCATATATAACCATGAGAATTAAGCAGTTATGTATGTATATGTAGATACCTGAAAGCAACCCCAGTTGGCGAGAGCTAACTTGAGCTTGGCAAGTTCATTGTCATCGAAGGAAGAGAGGAGAGAGAAGTCAATTACCAAAGTATCCCTCCAGAGCTCATCAGGTGCATCAATGGCTTGAGGGAAGCCATCTTTGTGAATATACTTATCTGGGACTTGATCCCCTCTTTGAGAGATCTCTTGAACCAGCTTCTTTGACAGCTCTTCTTTTGATAAAGGGGCTGGTTCACCCATCTCAGCATCTGCTGCGGACATTTTGGGGTGGATAGCTGGTTTACTTTGGCTGATTTGATTTGGTGAGTAAAAGCTATAGCTAGCTAGCTAGCAAGCTTTAAAGATTGAATTTAAGTTTTTGACAGAGACAAATTTAGTTGGGAGGTCTCTATTTGACTAATTAAGAGGGATTGAATTTGATAATTAAAGATGACATTGACGAGGGAATTAAAGGGAGTATGGGGTGGGTTGGTGTTCATGCGAGTGTTTTTCATTTAGGTTTGTTTAGTAGGGATGAAAATTATTTTTTTAAAAATAATTTTTTTATTTTATGGTATTTGGTAAAATAAAAAGGATAAATTTATTTTCAGAGGAAAATCATTTTTCTTAGAATGAAGGAAAATATTTTCACTTTGAATGCAACGTAAATTGATTTTACGTTTCTTTGGTGCTCACACTGTTTCATATTCTTTCTCTCTTCCGTGTTTATTTCCTCGACATATGGTTCAAAGATTACGGCAGTGACATAGTTCGAAGATGAAGGTAGCATATATTAAAGATTAACGAAACTGTATCATTCCAATACCAACACCGATACCGATGCCAATGAATCTAACAACTATGATTTCATCAAAATCCAAAACGCTTTGCAATTTATTGTCAGGATTAAGAAGATAAAGAAACACACCAGGTTTTTCCTCTTCTTTATTTGGATTCCTACTTGAAGGTGGAAAATCGACAAACGTTGTTAGCATCAAATTGTTGGCAGTTTGTAAGATAAAAAAAATTGACCAATATATATATAGTCACAACTTTAATTTGGATGACACCACTATTGTGATATAATTCCCCAAAGAACAAAATATAAATTCTCATTTTTAAAAATATCTTACTTATTTTTGTTTTTTTACTAATATGCCTCTTTTTAACTTTTTTGTTCATTTTTTGGTAATCAAACTCATTTTTTAGAAACTACATTTTCTTTTACCAAACAACTGAAAATATAAAGTAAAAATTATTTTACATAAAAATAATTTTTAATCCTACTGAACACACCCTTAATAAAATTGGGAATTGGGATTTTGAATTGCCATATGGAATGGGAACTACACTGCGTGGGAACAAAACAAGAGAGCTGGCTTTGCCAATTAATGTATTCATTTATTGTCTCCAATTATGGGCTTGCTTTTGGCTTAAGTTTGTCATTTTACTTTTTTTTTTGCCCTTTTTTTAATTAAAGGATGCAATGTACAAGTTTATTATGAAATTTTAAGATAATTGATTTGATTGTTGCTTAGAAGCAACATCTCTACTTATAGATAATAGACTTGCTTAAGTAAGGTTGCACACATATGCATTTTTCTAGGTACTATAAAAGTTAGACTTACACTAAAAATTAGGGGTGGACAATGGAGCGGATCGAGTCAGGTTAGGGTTGACCTGTTTACAAAGTAGATGGGTCGGATCATGGTCGGCCCGTTAATTATTTGGCCCAGTCTTTTGTGTAAATAAATAGGTTGGGTCGGGTTGGATTGGGTCATGGATTATCCGTTTTTGGCCCGTTTTAAAATGAAACAAACTTGCAGAAAAAAAAATTGTGTGTAACAATTATTTTTATGTATAAAGCGTTTGTAATAAATTTAACTAATTAAAACATGTAAACTAGTGTGCCAAGTAAGTTGAAAAAATAATGGGTTACTAAACGGACCGTTAATGGACTAGTCTATTCTAGCTCATTAATATGCTTTAATGGGCCGACCTACTATTAACACGATCTATTATTGACCCAATCCTTTATTAGCCCTATTTTAAACGGGTTGACCCGATTAACTTAATTGGGTACCCATCTCATTGCCCTCCCGGGCCTCCCCTATAAAAATTATTATCCTTGTTAGTGTTGAATAATTGATTTTGGTCAGTTCTTCCTGTTCCCTCTAGGCATCTTATGTATGATGAATATGATACATTAGTTCATCACAAAGCATTCTTCCACCTAAAAAAAATTTGAAAAAATATTAGTTCATAATTTCAGATCTACAGATCAAGACTATGATATTCTTCATCTTACCTTTGTTAATGTTAATTGTTCTGTAAAATTGATCCTCTCTATCTTGGCTATAGACGTAGGTTTATAATTTGTAGTATGAACCATGCTATACATACTTGCATATATAGCTTCTAGCTTTTGACATAATTAAGATTGGGGCCCCATGCTCCCCTTAAAAACAGGGATATATACAAAACTAGTTGAAGTAACTTGAATGGTTAAGCAGATAGGCAAACATATAGCAGTCATCAACCCCCAATAATTTCCCCCTTTTCTGGGGTCCCCATTATTTGCCAACCATATGTGCGCATTTGCCAGAGGTTCAAGGAGTGAGAAAAACAAGAAGCAGGAGTTGGCAGCAAAGCCAGTCACCTTGGTCTGCAAATTTGCCAACCATACGTGTGCATGTAATTAGATGATGATCATAACGATGATCATCATGATGATATTAAGCAGGCATGTGCCATTAAATTGTTCTTCAAGCCAACACGTGCCCCTGATCTCTTTTCGTCTGTTCTGTGTCTGTGATTCGAAATACAGAGTTTAATAATTTGACAAGGGTTGAATTTGGGTCTAGGATGAGCTTTGGTATAAAGTGTAAGAATTTCATCAGTTAATTAATTAGCTATGAACCCATGATTTTTGTTGTAGTGTAGTATAATTTTACTATTCTGTACTTTCTAAATTTCGAGTTTTAGGGATACTCTAGACAACAGAACATTTGCTATAATATGAGGTTTTTTCCTTATGTTGATGGACTATTTTTGGGCTTATAATGTTTAGCTCATATGTAGACTTGGTAAAACTGACTTGATACCCAAAACTCGAATCAAATGACTCAAACCTATACCCAACGACTCAAACCTATACTCGACCCAACATTCAAAATAGACTCACCCGAAAATGGACCCAAAATCCGAATTGACCCGAAATGAACCATACGTGACCCGAAATTTTCTACTAAAAAAGTTGCTTATTTTTGCATAATAAGCATATTGCACCAAAAATCGGTTGATCCGAAATCAACCTGAAGCAAAGTTCACCCGACCCAACACAAACTAACCCGAAATATCACTTAACCCTAGAAATAGCCCAGCCCAAACTTAACCAGACTCGTACCTGAACTGAATGATCCATTTGCCAGGTCTACTCATATGTAATAATTTGGCACGATTCTGATCCAATTTCTAGCCCAGCTGGTGCTTTCTATTGTACATATCTCTCGCTGATGTTGATATTAATCCATGTTACCACTCTGCTCTATTTTCACTTTGATTTTAATTACGAAATAAACAGAAGTTGTATGTTATCCAATTTTCAAATTTGGGGTGAAAATAAATTAGTTTACAATGTTGTTTCATGGTGAAATTTTCAAATACGACACCCAATTCACATCTAAAAAAAGAAATTTATGAGTTTATGTAAATGTATGTTATAGATAGAGGCAAACAGAAATCTATATATCAAGTTAATAAGAGACAAATCTAGACCGTTGAATATATTTAATAACCATTAATCTATATATCAAGTCACCAAGAGACCAGTCAGTGCAAAAAGAACCACCAGAAGGATTTCTCGAGCCACTTTGGACCATGCTCCTGTCTAACCTCCTCATGTTCTTCTTCACGCCCGGTTTGAACTTGGATAAGAGTCATTCACATCGTAAGTGCAGTGGGACTAACAATCAGAAAAAGCACATCTAGTACAGAAGAATCATGCAAAGTTCACCAACTTAAACATGGGCCTAGCAATCTATAACATAGAGCTTTAAATTTTGAAAGCATCAACATTTCTACGCCATGAGGCGTAATTCTCAAAGTGGACCTGCATGAACTCAGATATATTGAACTTCTTATATTGTTGGGGCTGATCGGGGCTAAGTAGTTCATTTAATGGTCCAATTTCGTTCTGGTCTTATGGGCTACAAAATACTACTATGGATACTCTTATCTTTTTTAGAATTCGTCACCACCCTATGTATGACACTCTTTAATATGCCATTAGTCATTACCTGCAATAAACAAGACCAAAAAATACAATCAATTAAGATAACTTGAAATCAAATTACAATTTAGACGGAATTTTTATAGTCTGATTTACTATTACGTTTAGGGAAATTTGATTACATCCATAAAATAAAACCATGTGAATCATAAGGGTCTATTTTTAGTACCTCTCCGAAGTCACCAAGGTTGATAAATTGAGCTCTGGGAATGACAGGAACCTTGTACCACTGATCATCCTTTCTAATCTGGAGGCCCTCCACCTCTTTCTCCGCCAGGAGAACCGTCATCATCACTCCGTTGGAATGCGGTCTGACACCGAGGATGCGATCGGGGTGGGGGCAACGAGGATACATCCCGAACCTTCCTCTCATAGGTCCTTGTTTCCCTATGTGCTTCAAGAAGCAGTCCTCCTCCAACTCCAGGCACCTTGCCATTGCCTTATAAATGTCTTGACTCATGATGGCTAGTCTCTTTGAGTACTCATCTACAAGTTCCCTGCCAAGATTTTGAAACATTCCCTTCCCCTTCATCATTGTCAGTAACAAGTGTCCAAAACGAAAAAGACGAAAAAACAACCATTGTCTAATATATAAGAGTCGTGTTTAAAACTAAGACAAAGAAAAAGCCTAAATGTAAATGGTCTTACTCATATTACTGGAGAATAGGCTGATTGACCAGCAAACCCCTTCATAAAACTCATTTTAGGACGTTAATCACGGGGAAGACAATAGGGAATTCCTTAGCAAACAATTCAGGGTTGGCAAAATATTATCCGACCTAATTACCTAAATTTGTGAGGGTTTTGAGGCCACAATTCGAGCTTGCGAATTTCTTCAGGGTACAGTGTGAGATACAATCGATCATTCCAACCGACATTTTGATTCCCCGCATAAACGGCGTCGTTTCCATAGCCATGGTAGACATCATCTTTTGTGACACACTTGAGCTTCTCCTCCAATGGAAGCGCGAAAAATTGCTTAGAAACACCAATTAGCTCTCCTAGGAATGAGTTCTCAATTCCATGGTTTATAATCTGGCAAAATCAATCGTCTTAAAGTCAAATTATATTTCCTAATTATGTGATTGATCTTGACATTTATTGTTGCATCCAATTTCATCTTCTTCGATCCTAACAACTTTTTTTTAGAAAAAGAATGTGGTATAAGTTCACAATTTTAATAAGCTTAATTGCTGGTTGTAAAAGGTCACTCAACTCGTAGTTTTCACCAAAACTCAAAACACCAAACTTTATTGATGAAACATGAAAAATTAAAAGAAAAAAAAAATCTCTTGACAGAAAAAAAAAGGCATCATAAAACAAATATACCTAAAGGCCTACACATATATAAGAAAGAATCAGTCCCTTAGATTTCATCAGTTGAGTTACCCGACAGACAAGTGTACGCATATGCAGATACCTGAAAGCAACCCCAGTTGGAGAGAGCTGACTTGAGCTTGGCAAGTTGATGATGATCAGAGGAAGATAGGAGAGAGAAATCAATGAGCAAAGTATCCATCCATAACTCACGAGGGGCAATATCAATGGCTTCGGGGAAGCCATCTTTGTAAATATATTTCTGAGGGAATTGATCTCCTCTTTGAGAAATCTCTTGAGCCAGAGTCTTTGATAGCTCTTCCTTTGATAGAGGAGTTGGTCCAGCCATCTGATTTAGTGACTTCCCTAATCATATTTCATTTAGTTATTGCCTTACACTATAAACATGGGCCTTCCTTTGGCTAATTCAGCTTCTCATTTTCCTCCTTTTTTTTTTCCTTTTGTTTTTGGGGAATTGTAATCCAACACAGTTGGGGCAGTGGCTAAGAAACCATTAATGCAGTAATAATACATATTCGAGGCCAACAATTAATGTATTTAAAAATATTTTTCAAAGACGACCAAAGTGTGGGCGGCGGGTTGCTGTTGTATGGTTGTACAATGTGTCATAAATTCTACTTAATAATGAGTCTGTTTATTATGAGCATATTAAATTTACTATTTATTCAAATTTGTTTCAATATGTTTAAATTTACTTAAATTTATTAATTATTAGTCAAATATGTTTCAATTTGCTCTAACTTACTCAAACTAACTAACTGTCAGTCAGAGATATTTCAATCAACTACAATCCTCTCATAAACATGCTCTCATACTACTATAAACTACGTATAACTGGTCAAATATGTTAAAACATGCTCAAACCTAGTCCAACTTGGTCAAACTTGCTAAAATCTGTTACCTGCTCATACAATATGCTCAGAATAAATAGACCCAATATCGTTGGGTTTCTTTTTTTCTTTTTTGTTGAATGTTGGTCGTGGCGAATGGTGACTACTGTTGTTGGTGGTGGTTGTTTGTTCTTTCTGATGATAGAGGCTGACATGATGATTGCACCGTTTTTGTTTTCATTTTTTCCCCCTGGAAATGTAATTTCTCTATTTTAGTAGAGTTCTTGAATTAAACTACCACCCAAATATTAACTTTCTTCAAAACTACTATCCATTTTTTTAAGTTCAACTTTACCACCTAACTTTTAACTTAGACCCACAACTACCATCACAAGCTCTATGTGACTGGCTAGAGTCGGTTTCTAATACTTTTTTCTTTTTTTTATCATGTTATATTAGAGGCAAGAGAGAGAAAATTTTAAAAAAGGAGTCAAGTACTTTTCATTCTATTTCCCTCCAAGTGATCAGAGTCTCAATACGTTCCTTCAAACACTTCAAAGTAGAACCGTAATTCATCATCCTCTTACCCCAAAATTCTGTCTAGATGAAACTCTAAATGCTTCTCTTTTCTCTGCAAAATCAAGAGTAGAAGTTATTGATTTGATCAAAATCATCATCAAGGAAATAATCATTACTTGTGGGATTGGTAATCAAGTATGTACAATGTACTGAAATCCCCCCCCCCCCCAAAAAAACTCTACATCAATATTAATCACATCTAAAACTGTATTTGATTGCATCTGAAAGTGCAATCTATTCAATCTATATATTCAAGAGGCTCATGAGTTGCTACTTAGGGCTTGTTTTATTTTGCATTTAGATACAGCTAATAGATGTAAGAAAATGTTAGGAGTTGTAAGGAGTTGTAAGAATATGTAAGGAGTTGTAAGAACATGCAAGAAGCTGTAAGAAATGTAAGGTTAGATGTAAGGAGTTGTTAAATGTTATAAAAAATCTATATGGGATGTAAGAAGATGTAAGAAGCTGTAAGAAGATGTAAGGATTATGTTAAGGATGTAAAATAAGGAGATGTAAGAAATTGTGAAGAGATGTAAACTCTTACCTAAATCCTCAAAAACGCGAAATAGAACAGCGCCTTAAACTGTATTTGCATCTAAAAGTGCAATCTACATTCCAAAATCAATGGCAAGACTCAGCACCAAAGTTTTGGGAGGCAACTGGTAGATCTTGTGTGTAGATCGCACTTCTTAAGTTAATTGCACCCTTTGAATCGAAAAAGATCAGAAATTCGCATTTCAAGGTTTTCAATTAACAAAATTAGGGTTTCTCCTTTGGGAAGAATTTTCCCCATTTTAAGTTTTGTTCACCTCGAAATTAAGTCAAGATTGCAATTTCGGTTTAATTTCGCCAATCGAACTAACAAAAACACTTAATGTTGTGGTCAAGTTTTTTTTTTTTAAAAAAAAAATTGAGTGTCTCATTTGGGGAAGAACAAGATGAACAAGTAGAACACTGGGGAAGAAATCGTTTGATAGGCAGGGAAAGAAATTGTGTTTTGCTGTGAGTTTTTTTTTTTTTTTGGGTATTTTAACTGTATTTATTTTCTGATATCATAATTTTTTTTTTAAAAAGGTCAACTTGTTATAACCAATTATGCAGGACTAAGGCCCTGTTCTTTTTAGTGAGAAATGAAGTGTGTTGAATAGGTGATTGTGGGAAAGGGGGGGAAGGAGTGGGTGAGTGTGGTTTTTTTTTTTTAAGTGCTGGAAAAAGTTGGTGAGTGTGGGTGAAAGTTGAATGTAGTTGAATGAAATTGAAGTATTAGTTATTAAAATTTTTTTGTTTTATAATGTAATAATTTTATTTTGATAGTAATTAATGATAATAAAACTTTTTTGGTTTCGTTTATTCTGTTTTGTTCTGTTTTATTTTTTTTATTTTTTATTTTTTATTTTTTATTTTTTATTTTTTTGTTTTTTACTTTTTTTGTTTTTTATTTTTTGTTTTTTATTTTTTTTTGTTTTTTTATTTTTTATGTTTTATTTTTTAATTTTTAATTTTAAATTTTTCTTATGTTTTCTTTTTTAATTTTAATTTTTTTAATTTTTAATTTTTTAATTTTAGTTATTTATTTATTTATTTATTTATTTTTAATTTTTAATTTTTAATTTTTAATTTTTAATTTTTTACTTTTTGCATTTTTTTTTAATTTTTTAATTTTTTAATTTTTTAATTTTTTAATTTTTATTATTTTATTTTTATTTTTTATTGACTATTTTTCATTTTTTATTTTTTTCTTTTTGTATTGCTTTAATTTTTAATTTTTTATTTTTAATTTTTTAATTTTTTAAATTTTAATTTTTTAATTCTAATTTTTAAATTTTTTAAATTTTTTAAATTTTTATTTTTATTTTCATTTGTGTTTTTGTATTTGTATTTTTTATTTTTTATTTTTTATTTGTATTTGTAATTTTTAAATTTTTTAATTTTTAATTTTTAATTTTTAATTTTTAAATTTTTTTAAAGTTTAATTTTTTAATTTTATAATTGTTTCTATTATTTTAATTTTATTTTTGATTTTAATTATCTCAAACTTGTGTAATTTTTTAAGTTTTATTTTTTTGTTTTTTATTTCCTTATTTTTCATTGTTTGTATAAATTTTGTTATTTTGTATTTTTTTGGAATTTTGCATTGGTTGTTTTTCTGGAATTAACCCACCCAATTTCGTTTTTGTCTGTTACACTTTTTTGTGTATATTTTTTGTTTTTCATTGTTTACATTGGTATCATTAACGTAAATAAGAATTCACGCACCGTAACGTTCAATTTCACGTAGGTAGTGCAAAATTTTCGCAGAATGTGAATAATTAATTTCCAAAACAAAAATGAAAATTGTGTGCGTAATTTTCAGTTCAACAACCACTTTATCTTAACATGACGAAAGTAATTTTTTAATTCTAATTTTCAAATTTTTAAGTTTTTATTTTCATTTTAATGCACTTAAATTTTTTTTGTTTTAATTTTCATATTTTTTCGTAAAGATTGTTATTTTCTTCTTTTTTTTGTATAAATTTTTTTAATTTTTATTTTTTTGGAATTTTTCGTTGGCTGTTTCTCTGAAATAAAAAAATAAAAAATATATAAAAAAATAAAAAATACCAAAAAAATTTATAATTTCAATATTTTTTACAAAATAAAAATAAATACAAAAAAACTAAAAAATTCAAAATTCAAAATTCAAAAATCAAAAAACTAAAAAAGTAAAAATTAAAAAATTAAAAAATTAAAATAAGTACAAAAAAAGTTAACAATAAAAAAATTAAAAAATTAAAAATTAAAAAATAGAATCAA
>JACYFF010031959.1:7720463-7733650 GCA_017589665.1 Selenicereus undatus
AACATCCGAAAAATTAAAACTGCTCATAATTGCTATCAGATTATTCGCACACACAATTACGTAAAGTATAAAAAAATTTCAAATATGGGAAATGGTTGTTTTGTGTAGGTGTGGGAAGAAGTGGGTGAATGTGAGCAAGAGTGGTATTTTTTTTTAAGTGTGGGAAAGAGTGGGAAGAGGGGGGGAAAAGTGGGTGGGTGTGGGTTAGGTGCATTTCCCACCCAAAAGAACAGGGCCTAAGGTGGTATCTTTGAACAAACTCATTTTTTTGACTGGAAAACAGGTTTGAGGGTATAATAGTAATTGTAGAACAGAGTATTTACTGCTGTTCATCTTGATTTTTTTTTCCCTTTTTTGGTTTTTTTGGCAGTAATGTTCATCTTTAAATTATTCTAAGCTTCTACTAATATGCTTTCATGTCAACAAGAAATGGCGATCGAATTAATCATGCACTGATGGATGGTGCTTTATGCAATATTTGTTCATTAAAGAGAATTTATCCTTTGGTGGTCTTTTTATCATCTCAACAAGAAATGTTGTTCTTGATTGAACGCTTCCTTACTGACAATTTATTGGATTATCCAAAATAAAGGATTTTACGGGCGGCAATTTATCAATTGGAAAAAAAATTGAAAATTTGATAATGAGGGGATTGAGATTTTTTTTGGTATAATTATTGGTTGAAATAGATAAGAATTGATAAGAATTGACAATTCAAAAGCAACTTTCAACAACAACAACAACAACAAACTCCCAGTGTGAGTCCCGCTTTCACGGGGTCTGGAGAGATCCAGCTGTAAGCAACCTTACCTCTACCGGTATTTCTACCTATAGAGAGATTGATTCCATAAGACCAAAAAAAACAGTTTTGTGAAAACCATTTTCCGAGTACGGGAAAGAAGAAAGAGGAAAGGATCCGGAAAGCAAATAAAGAGTGGGCAAATAAAGAGTGAGCAGAAACATACCTCAACCATCAAGGGGCGTTTGGTGTCGTCACATCCCAGAAAAGTACGACCTGCAGACAAAAGCACACCCAAAAAACCCAAACCCGCCCCAACACCGCCTAAAGCTACAACCTCCCTACGGAGCCGGTCCCCTGCAAAAGGAGACCTTAATCCTGTCCCGCCACTGACTCCTATCATGAGTCATGTCCTCTGTCAGACCAACCACTCTCATGTCCTCTTTAACCACTTCTTCCAGGCTCTTCTTCAGTCTACCCCTCCCTCTCTTACCACCGGGGGGGTTGATCATCTCACACCTTCTCACTGGGGCAGCCACACTTCTCCTCTTCACGTGGCCGAACCATTTGAGCCTTGATTCTCTCATTTTCTCTTCTATGGGGGCCACTTCAGCTAAACCCCTAATTACTCCATTCCTAATTCTGTCCAATCTCGTAAAACCACACATCCACCTGACCATTCTCATCTCAGCTACTATCAACCTTTGGACCTGCGTCTTTTTAAGAGGCCAACACTTCGATCTATAGAAAACAGTCGGTCTAACAACCATCCGATAGACTTTGCCTTTCAAAAGTAACTTTAGCAACATGAAAATTATATAGAAATTCTCTTATAAAAATATAAATCGAACCAATGGTAAATATTTTGTTCAAATAAACTCAAAACCGAAAGCCTCTTAATGATATACAATTATGTCTGATCATAGTGTTGAGTTTAGTAGTATTGAATTCAAACATAAGGAGCTTAAATTCCAAAAAAATTAATAACTAAACTGAATTTGAAACTGAAACACAAATCCAATAAAATAAATCATATATAACAATACCAATCCTTAACATAGGAGTAGATGCAACAAAACAATGTCGATCCAGCCATGCTAGAGCGAGTGTTCAAAATTACAAGGGAGAGGATGAAATAACCAAAGTTACAAATATCCTACTCTTTTTTGACTGGAATGAGAAATTTTAGTATATTGGGTGGTGTTTGACCAAAAATATCAATACCGCTCAGTATTTAACGGTACATAATGATATTGATGGGTATTTAACTAATATAATGTTGAACAGTAGCGTATACAATTTTTTTACCAATATAGTACGCCTTGATCAATACCAAATAATACTGTATGATATTTATAACACTGGAAATAACACCAATGATCAGCCAGGCATGATATGTACAATTAGGCATTAGAACATTATCGTAGTTGAAATCTCCATCGCGTAGCCAAAGTTGACTATTAACAAATCGAGATGAAGTGCCAACCTTCATTTGAGAGCTTCATAAGAGATGAGGCAGAGGACTTTCAGCAGCTCAGAAAATGGCCGAAGAGTTGCAATCGAAGCCAGTCCAAGAAATAGCGAGAAGCTGTAATGGCGAAATCCCAGAAAAGTTTATCTACAAAAATGGGTACCCACAACCCAAACTTGATTCTCTTCCATGGATGGATGATTTGGTCATCGATTTCTCTCTCCTCTTTTCCTTTGAATCAGAAGTTCAACTGGGCAAGCTCCGATTTGCTCTCAGTCAATGGGGTTGCTTTCAGGTTTGGCTTAATCTTCTTAAATGTATCAAATTCTGCAAAAATGCTAAATCTGTTTGCTTTTTGGGAATTTTGAGCTTGCTTTAATAACTGTGGTAATGATGATTGTTGTTGTTTCCTTTTTTGGGGTTTCAATCATCATGCTATGAAGCTGATGGACCAACCAGTTATCTGATTGTGATATATGCTGTTCAAGAATAATATCAATCAAAAGCTTAAGCTTATGATTAAAGCCTTGGGCTTCAAGCATGGATGCTGCAAAGGTTTATCCTATCTTTGCACAATAAATTAATATAGGAGCTGTCGAAATTCGAACTTGAGGCATCTCAATTAGAAAGGTTCTGATATATATTCAAGAACCATCCCAACTAAAAGCTTAAATTAATGGTTGGAGGCTCAGGAATAGGTTTACACTTTAACGTATGCTTTGTTGATAAATTTGTATATACAATGTTGAAGGAACTTGTTACTTTCGTTGCATTAAATGACATCCATCTTTGGATTCATTTTTTTGTTTTGGGGGGGGGGGGGGGCGGGGGGTTCCAATTGTGCTTGGGGGATGCCTATGTTGTTTTTCTTGTCTTTTCTTTTTTTTTGAACTTTGACTTTGTAGAGAGGCTTAAAGCAAGTAAGCTGAATAAAGGCGCCTACCCTACAATATGTTTGCTTATTTGTTTATTTAGCTGATATGAATCAGAATCACTAGAACGCTATGGCACATAATTTTCCCTGGCAAAACAATAATCCTTCCAATTTCTGTCATCTCAGGCTGTAAATCATGGATTGACAGGCACATTCCTGGACAAGGTGCAACAAGTTCAAAAGGAATTCTTTGCACTTCCTTTAGAGGACAAGCAAACATATTCTCGAGCCATCGATGATTGGGACGGTTATGGAAATGACACAGTTGTTTCCGAGAATCAAACTCTCGATTGGACTGATCGCCTTTTCCTTACCCTTTACCCTGAAGATCAACGCAAGCTGAAATATTGGCCCAATGAACCCCATGAGTTTAGGCAAATACCCATTACTAGCTTCCACAACATTAGTTACATTTAAATTTTCACGAGTATTGAAGGGTGTTTTTTGAATGCAGTGTGTTTTGAACTTTGGCAGGGAAGTTGTACATGAGTACACTCTGAAGCTCAGAGCGATGTTTGAACTTCTCTTGAAGGCAATGGCACGTTGCTTGAATTTGGAGGAAAAGTGCTTCCTGAAAGAGAATGGAGATTTGGTGTATATGGCTGGGAGGTTCAATTACTATCCACCTTGTCCTAGCCCTGAAAACATTCTCGGTGTCAAACCTCATGCAGATGGAACAACTGTTACGATGCTTCTGCAGGACAAGGAAGTGGAAGGTCTTCAAGTGCTGAAAGATGATCATTGGTACAGGGTGCCGATCATTCCTGATGCTTTGTTCATCAATGTTGGTGACATATTAGAGGTAACAACAGCTTTCTTCATGCAAACACTGCCCTACATTGACAACCACCATTATTTTGCTTGCTAATTGCAAGAACCTGGACGGGTGATTACCAGCAAATAAGTCGTCTGAGTTGGAGTCATCTCTAGTTAGTTTCATGGTCTGATTGACTCGATATGATTTGGATCAGGTAATTAGTGTTTAGGTCATATTCACTAGTTTGTTCGGTAAATTTGTCAAGAAAATGCTACCAATATCAATTGGGCAAATTTTTGCTCAGTTAGGTTTGTATCGAGGCTTGTGGAATTTGGGTCAAGTCCAGGTTGCTTATCTTGGGCTTGGTTGGGTTGGGTTTGACAGTGTTTGGGTCATAAGCAATAGGTGGACACCAAGTATGGACACCAAGTATGCTCTCTGCTACATTAATACTCAACTGTAAAAGAGAATATTACTGTTTCTTAGTCTCTTATTATCTATCTTTTTCCTTTTCTGATGCAGATAATCAGCAATGGTATGCTGAAAAGTCCAGTGCATAGGGTGGTGACCAACTCAGATAGGGAGAGAGTCTCACTGGCTGTGTTCTGCTTCCCTGACCCCGAGAGAGAGATTGGACCAGTAGCCGGGTTGATCACTTCTGATCAGCCCCAGATGTACAAGAGAGTGAAGCATTACGAGAAGATATTCTTCAAGTACTACCAGTTAGGTCAGAGACCTTTGAATGCTGTCAAGGTGTAGTACTATAATCAGCCATTCCTTCTTGTCTCAGAGACCTGTGCTCAAAGAAATTTTTCTGAGCATTATTTCAGCTGGGCCAAAGGGAAGGAAATTGAATCAAAACTTGGAGGAATTGTTTGTGGAGTTTGCTAAATGAGATTTCATAGGCAGAACTGTATTGATGAACCATCTCTTCCTTCAATGCTTGGTTTTCAGCTGAGTGGAAAATTGCATCACAGTTCCATATAAGCATGATGTGGACTTTACCTCATTATTTGCTAAATTGGTTTTTTATATTTAAACTATATTTGGGTTTACAACGAACTTTTTGAAATAATTTGATTATGTATCATCAAACGTACCGAATGTTGACAATTTTGTTCAAGTAAGCTGGAAGCCTCAAATGCTCTTAATGGATGCGTAAGTATGCCTGATAAGGATGTTCAGCTTAGTAATATTGAGCTCAACACGAGGGGTGTGTTCAATAGGTTGAAAATAATTTTTCTGGAAAATAATTTTCTCATTTTACAGTGTTTGGTAAAATAAGGAAGGAAAATGCGTTTTCAGGGGGAAAATAAGTTTCCCTTGAATGAAGTAAAATATTTTAACTTTGAATAAAGCGTAAATTAATTTTACGTTTCTTGGGCTCGCACACAGTCTCACACTCTTTCTCTATTTCGTGTCTATTTCTTTGACATATGATTCAAAGATTAAGGAAAATCATTTTTAGCTTTTTTGTTCATTTTTTGTTAATCAAACTCATTATTCAGAAAGTTCATTTTTCTTTTTAACAAACAAGTGAAAATATGAGCTGAAAATCATTTCACATGAAAAATCATTTTACATGGAAAATTATTTTCTAGAAAAATGATTTCAACCCTACCAAACATACCATAAGAGTTTAAACTTGAAGAGATTAATAATTAAATCAACTTTGAACCTAAAATACAAATCTAATTAAATAATCATACACGACAACGCCTCCTCAGTATTAGAGTTCAACCCAAGATCAAAATCAAACAGCTAAATAATCATACATAACGCGCCTCCTTAGCATTAGAGTTCAACCCAAGATCAAAATCAATCAACAAAACCTGGTCTAACCATGTAAGACAAATCATTAGAGAGCATAGGCAACAGACAATTAGCTGGGAGGAGTGTCAAATTTTTCGAAGGGTGGGATGATGCAACACCAACATTTTTTATTTTTTTTTGGGTGTTTTTGAGCCACTCGAGTTATTGTCAGTTTATAAAAAGATATAACATTTTATCATGAATTTTCTCAAATTTACATAACTCATATTCAAGACATTTTTTAAAAGAACAAATGTTAAATCACGTGAATAAGACTCTATTCTATTTCACGTTTTTTAGGATTTAGCTAAGAACTTACATCTTCTTACAGTTTCTTACATCTTCTTACAGCTCCTTACATCCTTAACATAATCCGTACATCTTCTTACATTTTCTTACATCTCCTTACATCTTCATACATCTTCTTACATCTCATAGATTTTCTATAACATTTATTTATTTTAGTTACAAAAATATGTATATTTTTTTAATGATACTACCAATATACAAAATTTATAAATATCTTATGAACACAACATTTACATAAATATAAAAACATATTATAACGACGTAAATTATATTTGAGTTTCGACATGAAATATATATTATTATAGATGACCATACATTTATTTATATTTAAAACTATTTACTTAAAATAGAAATTTATTTGGAGAGTTGTATTCAATTTTGTCAAATTTTTTTTTTTTGTTATACTTTGCTTATTCGATCAAACTAATGTTCATATAAAAAATCCCCTCAAATGGACGAAATTTTATTCACCAAATTTATGAGGATTAATATATTTTATTGTTGTATAATTAACTTAATTAATTGTTTATTTTCAATAAGTATATTATTTTAATATTATTATTTTCCATCCAAAACGTTCATTGTAAAACAAATTATACTATACAATTCTTCAACAATTCAACAACTCCTTACATCTAACCTTACAACTCTTTACAGCTTTTTACATCTTCTTACAGCTCCTTACATTTTCTTACAACTCTTTATATTTTCTTATAGCTCCTTTCAATTTCTTATATATTCTTACATCTATCTATCTATTTATTTAAAATATGAAATAAAACAGACGCCAAATCTGTATTCCTGAATGACCCCAATATTAGCCATATTTTAATACTGCAGCCGAAAGCAGAGATTATCCTCACAGCTCCAATGTTCTCCACTAGAAGCCAAAATGTACTATTAGCAATTGAAGATAAAAGAAAGAAACCAAACCGACATGAATCAGCCTGCGTTTCAGAGCCCAGAAAATGGCGGCAGAGTTGCAACCAAAGCCAGTCCAAGAGATAGCCAGTAGCTGTAATGGTGAAATCCCAGAAGAGTTTATCCACAAAAATGGGTACCCACAACCCGAACTTGAGTCTGTTCCCTGGATGGATGATTTGGTCATCGATTTGTCTCTACTTTCTTCTCCTTCTTCTTGCCCTGAATCAGAACTTGAACTGCGCAAGCTTCTGTTAGCTCTCAGTGAATGGGGTTGCTTTCAGGTTTAGTTTAATCTTCTTAGATATATCAAATTTAGGGAAAATGCTAAAATCCTTTTGCTTTTTGCGATAGTTCTTTACATAAAGTTCAGCTTGCTGGAATGACTATGATAAGTATGCTGTTCATGTTTCATTTATTGAGGTTTGAATCATCTGATTCTGATGTATGCTTTTTTCATGAATTTGGGTATACAGTGCTGAAGGCACTTGTTATTGTCATTGCAATAAATCATTTGAGTGATTTGGTGGGTTATCAAATTTATGCTTGTTCAATGGGTGTGGAGTTCTCTGAATTTTGAGTGTGGAGAAAATGTGCAAGAGCCAACTCAACGAAAAGATTGAACTCATGATTGAAGGCTTAGGAATAGGCTTTTACTCTAATATGACCATTTACGCAAATACCCTTTGGACTTGAAGAGCAGATGCTGTAAAGACACCGTGCTTTACCTTGCGCAATAATCAATACGCGGTTAGCTAAACCTTTTGGGGATATAGGCTCTCATACTATGCCTAGCAACCAACCCAAACAGAAACTGAAACTCATGGATGAAAAGCCAGTAATAGGTTTTAACTCTAACAGAAAGGGTTAAAGCAAGCAAGTTGAATAAATGCACTTATCCTGCAATATGCTTGCTTGTATGTTTATATAGCTACATCTATCACCTCACTAGAGCACTATATATAGCACATAGTTGTCCTGATGGCTAGCACATCAACAATCCTTCCATTTCCGTCATCTCAGGCTGTAAATCATGGATTGACAGGAACATTCCTGGACAAGGTGCAAGAAGTTCAAAAGAAATTCTTCGCACTTCCTTTAGAGGAGAAGCAAAAGTATTCTCGAGCCATCGATGATTTGGACGGTTATGGAAATGACACAGTTGTTTCTGAGCGTCAAACTCTCGATTGGACTGATCGCCTGCACCTTACCCTTTACCCTGAAGATCAACGCAAGCTGAAATATTGGCCCAACGAACCCCATGAGTTTTGGTAAATACCCATTCCGAGCTTCCACAATATTATTTCATTTAAATTCTCCGAGTATTGAAGAGCTTTTTTTTAATGTGGAGTGTTTTGAAATTTGGCAGGGAAGTTGTACATGAGTACACTCTGAAGCTCAGAGCAATGTTTGAGCTTCTCTTGAAGGCAATGGCTTGCTGCTTGAATTTGGAGGAAGGCTGCTTCCTGAAAGAGAATGGAGATTTGGTGTATATGGCTGGGAGGTTCAATTGCTATCCACGTTGTCCTTGCCCTGCAAACGTTCTGGGTGTCAAACCACATGCAGATGGAGCAACTGTTACAATGCTTCTGCAGGACAAGGAAGTGGAAGGCCTTCAAGTGCTTAAAGATGATCATTGGTACAGGGTTCCAATCGTTCCTGACGCGTTGTTCATCAATGTTGGTGACACGTTAGAGGTAACATCTTTCTTGGTGTAAACACTGCTCCGCATTAATGACCACCGTTATTTTGCTTGTTAATTATGAGAACCTACTGCTGGTGTCGACTGGCAAATAAGCTGTCCAAGCTTGATTCAGGTTAGGTTAATTTCATGGTCGATTGGGTTTGGTAAGGTAATGCAATGCAGTGTTTAGACCAATTTCACTAGTTTGTTCAATATTTGTCAAGAAAATACTGTCAGTATCAGTTTGGCAAATTTTTGCTCAGTTAGGTACACATGAAGCCTCGTGGAATTCAGGTGAAGTTTAGGTTGCTTATATTTGTTCTGGTTAGGTTTCGTTTGATGGTGTTTGTGTCATAAGGAATAGTTTGATACCAAGTTTTTTCCATTACCTTAAGCTCTAACCATAGAAGAGAAGATTCGTGTTTCTTAGTCCCTTATTTTCTCTATTTTTCCTTTTTGATGCAGATAATCAGCAATGGCATGCTGAAAAGTCCGGTGCATAGGGTGGTAACCAACTCAGATAGGGAGAGGGTCTCACTGGCTGTGTTCTGCTACCCCGATCCTGAGAGAGAGATTGGACCACTGGCCAGGCTGATCACTTCTGACCAGCCTCAGATGTACAAGCGAGTGAAGCATTATGATAAGATATTCGTCAAATACTACCCGTTAGGTCAGAGACCGTTGGATGCTGTTAAACTGTAGTACTATAGTCAGTTGCAGATGGTCAAAGAAGATTTTCTCAAGATTATATTTTGGTTGGCTAAAAGGGGGCAAATTGAGTAGAAACTTTTGAGGAACTTGTTTTGAGTTTGCTAAATGAGATCTCTTATGCAGAACTACGTCGATGAATCACCTCTTCCTTCAATGATTGGTGCTGTGAAATCAGTTACAGCTTCATTTCCAGGGAAAATCGATTCTGCAAGTTGCTGTCTTTCACTGTTTGGTGGCATATTCAGCTCATGCATTTTCCTGCACTTGCTTGTGTGATCTAATCCTGTTTCTCAATTTGTGATGATGATGCATATTGAATGTTGTTGCCATCTAACCCTGGCTAATGTAATTATTTGAGAAGGCATGATATAACATGGAAATACCTCAAATGCCTCTTAATTCACTTGAATACAAACGCATGTTATTACATATTACATCAATCTACAATCTATAAATTTATCTCTATAAAATATCCCTACTAAAATTTATACCATGCGTGCATACAAAGCTGTTTCATTCTAATTCAGAGCTCATATAGCAAAAGTTCTCTGAATTTTCAATGCATCAAGAGTTCTACACCCTTGGGCATAATTCTCAAAGAAAATCTGCCTAAACGCAAAAATGTTAAATCTCTTGTATTGTTGGGGTTGATTGGTGCTAATCAGTTCATTGACCGGTCCAATTTCATACTTGTCTTCGGGGATATAAAATGTAGCCACTGATACTCTATCCTTATCAGAGTTCGTCACTACTCCATGAATCACACTCTTAAATAAGCCATTGGTCATTATCTGCAATAGACATGACCAAAAAAAAATAAAAATATGACAGTCAATTAAGATCATTCAAAAATATAAAACAGTATGTTGGGGTCGAATTAAAACAATTGCTAACACTAAGAATTGATTTTGGTTGTTAGGATTAGTTTGCCCAATGCTAGTAACTTTTGCTGGTTATGTCACACATAAGTCATACCATTGGCTATATATATGCGAATCATTCAGTTGGTGTTTCATACCTCTCCAAAGTCGCCAAGGTTGATGAACAATGCCCCTGGAATGACAGGGACTTTGAACCACTGTTCATCCTTTTGGATTTGGAGGCCCTCCACCCCTTTCTCCGCTAGGAGAACCGCCATGGTTGCTCCATCAGAATGCGGTTTGACCCCTAGAACGCGATCGGGGCATGGACAACGAGGATACATGCCCAACCTTCCTGTTATTTGCCCTGGTTTCCCCATGTGTTTTAAGAAGCAGTCCTCCTCCAAGTCCGAACACCTTGCCATTGCCTTAAGAATATCCTCACTCATGATTGCAACTCGCTTGGTGTACTCATATAAAAGTCCCCTACCAGGTTTTGAAACATCCTCCCTTATCAGCATCAGTGTCAAACAGAACCAACAATGTAACATAAAATGAAGTATAGATTATTATAAACCAATACCTCCAAAGTAATAAACCCTATTATCAAATGGAACACGTTGTTACAAATGTTGTTCTCTTACTGAGTCTCCAACTAGTTGTGCAACTAAAATTACCTAAACGTATGTGGCTTCTGGGGCCAAAACTTGTGTGTGCTGCTTTCCTCAGGGAAAAGCTTGAGAAATAACCGATCATTCCAGCCTACAGTTTGATTTCCAGCATAAACGGCATCGCTTCCGTAGCCTTGGAACACATCATCTGTAGCAGAACACCTAAGCTTCTCCTCCAATGGTAGCGCAAAAAATTGCTTAGAAACTTCAATTAGCTCTTCTAAGAATGATCTTTCAATCCCATGGTTCATAATCTGGTCAAACCAATCACCTCAAAGTTAGATTATGCTCCCTACCTATCTGATTGCTCCTGACATCTTTTCAGTATGATAGAAAGAAAAATACTTGTGTTTCCTCTGAACGTTATTTACGTTGGATATAATCCATTAAAATACATAGCCAAATTAAACAGATACAAACTATGTACTACTAAACATGCTCCTGATTTCTTCACTAGTGCAAAATTTTTTAAAAAACTCCGTTATATCGGTCCAATAAAACAACTACCAAAAGTCTCCTAATTTCTCTTAAGGAAAGTACTTTACACTTATGTACGGAATTTCTTATATTTACTCAAAGTTGATGCTTAAATAAGTCTAATGGCTCAATCAAAGTCTATTCGAATTACTAGACTGAAAGTCTTACTTTTTATTTCTTTTTTTTTATTATCAAACTTATGTTTCTGTTGACTTCAAGTGTCCAACGAAACCATTGTAAACACAGATTCGGATGTCTTTGAGGGTAATAAGACCTAAGTATATTGAGGGTCAATGTCTAGAATTGCACTAGTCAATGGTTGATATTGTTTAGGCAGGATTTGATCACTATTTTTTGACATGCCTGATTAGGCGTGAACCATGCTTGCTCTTGTTGATTGGGAAAATATGCACCTTTTCCCCGAAATTGAAAATTCACAACTTTTGTGGCTTTGGTTGGGAGGGATTAGCTCCTTAATCTTAAATATTTGTACCAAAAAACTAGTACTATATTTGGATTAATTTTCTTAAAATAATAAGTGAAAATGAACCCTTAAGGAGAGATTTAAAATGAAAAAGATATTCATATGACACATGTTCATAGATTCTATATACAAGCTAGTTTAAGGCCCTATTCGGTAAAATTAGCTGTTTAAGTAGCGGATAGCGGTTCAGGTAGTAGATAGTGTTTCACATAGCAGATAGCGTTTCTAATTTAGCTGTTAGCGGATAATTATTTAGATTAGCGGTTGAAACTAATGTGTTCGATAAATTTAGCTGTTATGCTAACTGATTAACGTAAATTGATATAAAAGGATATAGATAATTTTCAAAGATAAAATTTTAAAAGGATGTTTTTTGGCTAAAAATTATAAAACGCTGTTATTCCTATGCCTCGTTCAATTTCAAATTGACCAGCATTTCATCAATTATATCATTGAACAAATAGACATCTTGAAAAATGAACTATATTGTAAAAAAGATGACGATACATATATGATGCTTTATAATGAAGAGAAAGAAGATAGCCAATTGAAGAGTTTTATCAACACAAACACTCATAAAATTTCACACCAACATAGCTTTAAATTTTCAATGCATCAGGAGCTCTACGCCCTTGGGCATAACTCTCAAAGAAGATCTTCCTGAATTCAGATATGTTAAACCTCTTGTATTGTTGGGGTCGGTCGGTGCTAATAAGTTCACCAACTGGTCCAATTTCATACTTGTCCTCAGGGGCACAAAATGCAGCCACTGATACTCTATCCTTATCCGAGTTTGTCACTACTCTATGAATCACACTCTTAAATATGCCATTGGACATTATCTGCAATGAACATGACAAAAATACACTCAATTAAGATCATTCGAAAATGCAGAACATGCAGTAAGTTGCGATTGACTTAAAACAATTGCTAACGCTAAGAATTGGTTGCACATAATTTTTGGTTGTTGGGATTAGTTACCCAATGTCAGTAACTTTTGCTAGTTCCATAACACATAAATCACACCATCAGCTATATATGTGAATCATTTAGGTGCGTGGTGCTTTATACCTCTCCAAGGTCGCCAAGGTTGATGAGTAATGCCCCTGGAATGACAGGAACTTTGAACCACTGTTCATCCTTTTGGATTTGGAGGCCCTCCACCCCCTTCTCCGCTAGGAGAACAGTTATGGTTGCTCCATCGGAATGCGGTTTGACTCCGAGAACACGATCGGGGCACGGACAACGAGGATACATGACCAACCTTCCTGTTATTTGTCCTGGTTCTCCCATGTGTTTTAAGAAGCAGTCCTCCTCCAAGTCCAAACACCTTGCCATTGCCTTAAGAATATCCTCA
>JACYFF010031959.1:7733660-7758746 GCA_017589665.1 Selenicereus undatus
AATCAGTCCCTTAGATTTCATCAGTTGAGTTACCCGACAGACAAGTGCACGCATATGCAGATACCTGAAAGCAACCTCAGTTGGAGAGAGCTGACTTGAGCTTGGCAAGTTGATGGTGATCAGAGGAAGATAGGAGAGAGAAATCAATGAGCAAAGTATCCATGCATCCATAACTCACGAGGGGCATCAATGGCTTCAGGGAAGCCATCTTTGTAAATATATTTCTGAGGGACTTGATCTCCTCTTTGAGAAATCTCTTGAGCCAGAGTCTTTGATAGCTCTTCCTTGATAGAGGAGTTGGTCCAGCCATCTGATTTGGTGACTTCCCCAATCATATTTCATTTAGTTATTGCCTTACACTATAACATGGGCCTTCCTTTGGCTTTGGCTAATTCAGTTTCTCATTTTCCTCCTTTTTTTTTCCTTTTTGTTTTTGGGCAATTGTAATCCAATGCAGTTGGCTAAGAAACCATTAATGTAGTAATAATACATATTCGAGGCCAATAGTTAATGTATTTAAAAATATTTTTCAAAGACGACCAAGTGTGGGCGGCGGGTTGCGGTTGTATGGTTGTACAATGTGTCACAAATTCTACTTAATAAGGAGCCTACTATTTATTCAAATTTATTTTGATATACTCAAATCTGCTCAAATTTACTAATTATTGATCAAGTATGTTTCAATCTGCTTTAACTTACTCAAACTTACTAACTGTAAGTCAAAGATATTTCAATTAGCTACGATCCTCTCACAAACATGCTCTCAAATTGCTCTAAACTTTGAATAACTAGTCAAATATGCTTAAACATGCTCAAACCTAGTCCAGCTTGATCAAACTTGCTAAAATTTGCTACTTGCTCATACAACATGCTCTGAACGAATAATCCAATGTCGTTGAGTTTCTTTTTTGTTTTTGGGGTGGATGCTGGTCGTGGTGAATGATGACTCGCGTTGTTGGTGGTGGTTGTGTTTATTATCCATTTTTTTAAGTTCAACTTTACCGCCTAACCTTTATCTCAGAGCCACAACTAGTCAACTACCATCTTAAGTCTATGTGACCAGCTAGACTAGATTTCTAATATTTTTCTTTTTTTAACAGGTTATATTAGAGCCAAGAGAGAGAAATTTTTTTGAAAAAAAGGAGTCGAGTACTTTTTACTCTATTTCCCTCGAGTGATCAGAGTCTCCACACATTCCTTCAAACACTTCAACGTAGAACCCTAATTCATTATCCTCTCATCCCAAAATTCTGTCTACATGAAACTCTAAACGCTTATCTTTTCTCTGCAAAATCAAGAGTAGAAGTTATTGATTTGACCAAAACCATCATCAAGGAGATAATCATTACTCGTGGGATTGATAATCAGGCATGTATTGAAATTCTAAATAAATAAATAAACTCTGCAGCAATATTAATTACATCTAAAACTATATTTGATTGCATCTGAAAGTGCAATCTATTCAATCTATTCAAGGGGCTCATGGCTTGCTGTTGGAGCTGTATTTGCATCTGAAAGTGCAATCTATATCCCAAAATTAATAGCAAGACTCTGCACCAAAATCCAAAATTTTGGGGGACGACTGGCCGATCTTGTGTACAAATCGCACTTCTTAAGTTAATTGTGCCCTTTGAATCGAAAAATATGATAAATTCCTACTTCAAGGTTTTTAACAAAATTAGGGTTTCTCCTTTAATTTGGAAAGAATTTTGCCCAATTTTTGACTGGTAAACCTGAACATAACACGAGGTAGGTGGTCGTTCTTAACAAAGTTGAAACCCGGGTGGTAGTTTAATAAAAAAAACTCCACTTCAGGAAAACGGATTAATTAATGTGGAAACGGGTTAAGGGTATAACAGTAATTGTAAAACAGAGTATTCAGTATTCACAGCTGTTCATCTTTTTTTTTTTTTTTTTGGTTGGTTTTTTTGACAGTAATGTTCATCTTAAAAGTAGTCTAAGCTTCTACCAATATGCTTTCATGCCGTATTTATCGACCATTAAACTGGAGGTTTTCCTGATCGTTAATTTCAGGACCCCCAAAGATTTAGTCGAGGTGTGCGTAAGCTAGCCCGGATACCCTGGATCATCCAAAAAAAAAAAAACAATTAAATTGTCCGGTTCACATAAACTTATTATATCTAGACGATGACCGGCACCGGCGGATCCATTCATAGCGTAGGGGTGTCTATGGACACCCCTATCCTAAAAAATAAAAAAAAATCTATTGTAAAAAAGATTAATTTGGTACCGATGTTGATTTATGAACACCCTAAAAAAAATGTATATTAGTAACGATATTAATTTATGAACACCCCTATCCCAAATTACTGGTGTAGGCACTCAAAATTTGTTCGTGCCATACCAAAATTAAATTTAATTAATTAATTGGGCCAACCCTTTTAATTAATTTAATCAAGCCCAAAGATTTGCAGATCAAGCCCAAAATGAAGCCCAGCTGACTACCAAGTCCGGGTCCAGTTAAAATTCGAGTCAAAGCCCAAACCGAGACTTAGGACGACTACCAAGTCAAGCCACGACCTAAAAGGCCGAATGACGTTCAAGTGATGGCGCGGTCAAAAGTCAAAGTCAAATGTCAAAAAGGTCAAAGTCAACATCGACTCACAAGTCAAACATCAAAGACGACTCTCAAGTCAACGTCCGGTTAGAGCTCGAGGCGACTTCCAAGTCAATGGTCGGTTCAAGCCCGGAAGACTCCAAAGTCAAAGTCAAACAAATGAAGGTCGGGTAGCCTAGGATAAGGCCTGATTGAAAGGCCCAAAACCTAGGTCAAAATCCATAACCCAAGTCAAGGCCTGTCTTGACTTGGGAGGAGGGGTTTCCCTATAAATAGGTCCCCACCCCCTTTGTTTCAAGGGTTGGAAAATCCATCCTTGAGAGAAAGAATCAGAGAAGTTTGTATTTATAGAGATTGTAACCCAATTGAATCTATAAAAATTCAATCTTTGTAATTTGTGATTACAACTGGATCCGCCACTGATGACTGGCCTGATGACGGTCTCAACTAGCATATGCCGTAAATTCTTCTTCAAGCCAACCCATGTCTCCCCCTTTTCCATCTTTTTTTTTTCTTCTCTTTGTCAATTAATCAAATAATTTGTCTTTGGTTTCCTTTTATCATGTCAACAAGAAATGGCGATCGAATTAATCATGCACTGATGGATGATGCTTTATACAATATTTGTTCATTAAAGAGAATTTATCCTTTGTTTTTTTTTTTTAAATCATCTTAACAAGAAATGTTCTTCTTGATTGGACTCTTCCTTACTGACAATTTATTGGATTACCCAAAATAAAGGACTTTAGGGGCGGCAATTTATCAATTGCAAAAAAAAAAAAAATGAAAATTTGATAATGAGGGGATTGAGATTTTTTTGGTATAATTATTGGTTGAAATCAATAAGATTTGATCAGAATTGACAATTCAAAAGCAACTTTAACCATATGAAAACTATATAAAAATTCTCTTATAAAAATATATAAATTGAACCAATAGTAAACATTTTGTTCAAATAAACTCAAAAGCGAAAGCCTCTTAATAATGTACAATTATGTCTGATCATAATGTTGAGTTTAGCAATCTTGAATTCAAAAATAAGGAGCTTAAACCCGAAAAAATTAATGACTAAAATGAATTTGAAAATGAAACAGGAATCCAACCAAATAAATCATGTATAACAATATCAATCCTTAACATAGGAGTTTGATTCAAGATCCAAATTAAGCAACAAAACAAGGTCGATCCAGCCATGCCAAAGGGAGTGTTCAAAATTACAATGGAGAGATGAAATGATCAAATTTATAAATATCGTATCGTTTTTTATTGGAAAGAGATATATCGGATTTATGTATCGTTGTACGAGGCTCGTATCGTTTTAAATTTCAAAAAGTTTAAACAATTAAAGTACAAAAAAATTGAAAATTTAGGGCCTGTTCTATTTCGCGTTTTAGATAGATAGATAGATACAAGGAGATGTAAGGAGCTGTAAGGAGATGTAAGGAGCTGCAAGGAGATGTAAGGAGCTGTAAGGAGATGTAAGAAGCTGTAAGAAGATGTAAGAAGCTGTAAGGAGATGTAAGGAGCTGTAAGAAGATGTAAGAAGCTGTAAGGAGCTGTAAGAAGCTGTAAGGATAGATATAAGGAGTTGTTGGGCCTGTTCTATTTCGCGTTTTAGATAGATAGATAGATACAAGGAGATGTAAGGAGATGTAAGGAGCTATAAGGAGATGTAAGGAGCTATAAGGAGATGTAAGGAGCTGTAAGGAGATGTAAGGAGATGTAAGGAGATGTAAGAAGATGTAAGGAGATGTAAGGAGATGTAAGAAGATGTAAGGAGATGTAAGGATAAATATAAGGAGTTGTTGAATTGTAAAAGAGTTGTATAGTATAATTTGTTTTAGATGGAAAATAATAATATTAAAATAATATACTTAAGAAGCTGTATTTTGTATTTTTATTTTTTCATTATTATTATTTTTTTTTCTTTTTTTCTCATTTTTTACTTTTTTTATTTCTTGTATTTTTTGTAATTTTGTAATTTTTGTAATTTTATTGTTTTATTTTTTATTTCTTTATTTATTTATTTTTATTTCTTTTATTTTTTAATTATTATTTTTTATTTTTTATTTTTAAATTTTTTTAATTTTTATTTCTATTTCTATTTTTTTTGGTTATTTTTTATTTTTCTATTTTATAATTTTGTAATTTTTAATTTTAATTTTAATTTCTTATTTCTTTTTTTTAATTCATGAGTTTTTAATTTTTAATTTTAATTTTAATTTTGATTTTTTAATTTTTTAATTTTTTAATTTTTTAATTTTTTAATTTTTTAATTTTTTAATAAAACATAAAAAATAAAAATAAAACTAAAAATTTTGAAAATTTTGAAAATTTTAAAATTAAAAATTAAAAATTAAAAATAAACATAAAAATTAAAATTTAAAATTTAAAAATGTAAGAATTTAAAAATAAAAATTTAAAAATATAAAATTATAAAAATAAAAATAAAAAAATAAAAACAAAAAAAAAGTAAAAAATGAAAAATGAAAAATGAAAAATAAAAAATAAAAAATAAAAGAATAAACAAAAAAAGTAAAAATAAAAAATACAAAATTACAAAAATAAAAACTTAAAAATTAAAAAAATTAAAAAATTAAAAATTTAAAAATTTAAAAATGAAAAATGAAAAATAAAAATAAATAAATAAATAAAAACTAAAAAATAAGGAACAAAAAAATTTAAAATTAAAAATTAACAATTAACAATTAAAAATAAAAGAATAAAAAAATACAAAATAAAAAATAAATACAAAATAAATAAAATGAAGATGTAAGGAGATGTAAGAAGATGTAAGGAGATGTAAGGAGATGTAAGAAGATGTAAGGAGATGTAAGGAGATGTAAGAAGATGTAAGGAGATGTAAGGAGATGTAAGGAGATGTAAGAAGATGTAAGGAGATGTAAGAACCTGTAAGCTCTTAGCTAAATCCTAAAAAACGCGAAATAGAACAGGGCCGTTGAATTATAAAAGAGTTGTATAGTATAATTTGTTTTAGATGAAAAATAATAATATTAAAATAATATACTTAAGAAGCTGTATTTTGTATTTTTATTTTTTTTATTATTGTTATTATTTTTTTGTTTTTTTCATTTTTCATTTTTATTTTTTACTTTTTTATTTCTTGTATTTTTTGTAATTTTGTAATTTTGTAATTTTTGTAATTTTATTGTTTTATTTTTTGTTTATTTATTTTTTATTTTTATTTCTTTTATTTTTTAATTATTCTTTTTTATTTTTTATTTTAAATTTTTTTTAATTTTTATTTCTATTTTTTTGTTATTTTTTAATTTTCTATTTTATAATTTTGTAATTTTTAATTTTTATTTCTGTTTCTTATTTTTT
This sequence comes from Selenicereus undatus, assembly GCA_017589665.1. Lineage (NCBI taxonomy): Eukaryota > Viridiplantae > Streptophyta > Magnoliopsida > Caryophyllales > Cactaceae > Selenicereus > Selenicereus undatus. The sequence continues at coordinate 7,739,584 of JACYFF010031959.1, forward strand.
ATTTTTTTTATTTTTAATTCATAATTTTTTAATTTTTTAATTTTCAATATTAAATTTAATATTAAATTTAAATTTAAATTTTTTAATTTTTTAATAAAAAAAACACAACTAAAAATTTTTGAAAATTAAAAAATAAAAAAAATAAAAAATAAAAAATAAAAAACTAAAAACAAAAATTTAAAAATTAAAAATTAAAAATTAAAAAAATTAAAAATTAAAGATTAAACAAAAAAAATTAAAAATAAAAAATAAAAAATTTAAAAATTACAAAATAAAAATTAAAAAATTTAAAAAATTATAAAAAATTAAAAAAATTAAAAAATTAAAAAATTAAAAAATGAAAAATGAAAAAAAAACTAAAAAATAAAGAACAAAAAAATTAAAAATTAAAAATTAACAATTAAAAATAAAAAAATACAAAAATACAAAAATACAAAATATAAAATAAATACAAAATAAATAAAATGAAGATGCAAGGAGATGTAAGAAGATGTAAGGAGATGTAAGGAGATATAAGAAGATGTAAGGAGATGTAAGAAGATGTAAGAAGATGTAAGAAGATGTAAGGAGATGTAAGAAGCTGTAAGGAGATGTAAGCTCTTAGCTAAATCCTAAAAAACGCGAAATAGAACAGGGCCTTAATGTGCCAAGTAGTATTTGATCAAAAATACCGGTACCATTCAGTATTTGACGGTACAAAGTAATATTTACCGGTATTTAACAAGTACAATAGCGGACAATAACTTATATGGTTTCTTAGCCAATACACTTCGACCGATACCGGGCGATTTAAAACACAGGAAACAACACCAATATCGGCTAGACATGATATGTACAACTAGGCATTAGAATATTATCGTAGTTGCAATCTCCAAAGTGTAGCCAAAGTTGACTACTAACAGATCGAGATGAGAAACCAATCTTAATTTGAGAGCTTCGTAAGAGATGAGGCAGAGGACTTTCAGCAGCCCAGAAAATGGCCGAAGAGTTGCAATCAAAGCCAGTCCAAGAAATAGCGAGAAGCTGTAATGGCGAAATCCCAGAAAAGTTTATCCTCAAAAATGGGTACCCACAACCCAAACTTGATTCTGTTCCATGGATGGATGATTTGGTCATCGATTTCTCTCTCCTCTCTTCCTCTGAATCAGAAGTTGAACTGGGAAAGCTTCGATTTGCTCTCAGTCAATGGGGTTGCTTTCAGGTTTGGTTTAATCTTATTAAATATATCAAATTCAGGGAAAATGCTAAATCTTTTTGCTTTTTTGGGCTGGCTATTTACATAATTTTGAGCTTGCTTGAATAACTATGATAGAAATGATGTTATTGTTTCCTTTATTGAGGTTTGAGCTACGAAGCTGATGGACCAACCAGTTGTCTGATTGTGATATATGCAGTTCAAGCTCAATCAAAAGCTTAAGCTTATGGTTGAAAGCCCAGTAATAGATTTATACTCTAAATGTCGGGCTTGAAGTATGGATGCTCAAAAGGCTCCTCCTACCTTTGCACAATAAATTAAAATAGGGGTTGCTGAAATTTGAAGTGGAGACCCTTTGATTATAAAATTTCTAATACTATACCCAAGAATCATTTCAACTAATATCTTAAACCGATAGTTGGAGGAATAAATTTGTATATACAATGTTGAAGGAGCTTGTTACTTCATTGCATTAAATGACATCCATCTTTGGATTCATTTTTCTTTTTTTTGGGGGGGGCCGCCCCCCGCTTCCAAATTGTGCTTGGGGGATGCCTATGTTGTTGTTTTTCTTTTCTTTTCTTTTTTTTTTGAACTTTGATTTTATAGAAAGGCTTAAAGCAAGACAGCAAGTAAGCCGAATAAAGGCACTTGCCCTACAACATGTTTGCTTATTTGTTTATTTAGCTTATATGAATCAGAATCACTGGAACACTATGGCACATAATTTTCCCTGGCAAAACAATAATCCTTCCAATTTCTGTCATCTCAGGGTGTAAATCATGGATTGACAGGCACATTCCTGGACAAGGTGCAACAAGTTCAAAAGGAATTCTTTGCACTTCCTTTAGAGGACAAGCAAACATATTCTCGAGCCATTGATGATTGGGACGGTTATGGAAATGACACAGTTGTTTCCGAGAATCAAACTCTTGATTGGAGTGATCGCCTTTACCTTACCCTTTACCCTGAAGATCAACGCAAGCTGAAATATTGGCCCAAGGAACCCCGAGAGTTTGCGTAAATACCCATTCTGAGCTTCCAAAATATTATTTCATTTAAATTCTGAGAAGTGTTAAAGAGGCAAGAGCTGTTTTTTGAATGTGGTGTGTTTCGAAATTCGGCAGGGAAGTTGTACATGAGTACGCTTTGAAGCTCAGAGCAATGTTTGAGCTTCTCTTGAAGGCGATGGCTCGCTGCTTGAATTTGGAGGAAGGCTGCTTCCTGAAAGAGAATGGAGATTTGGTCTATATGGCTGGGAGGTTCGGTTGCTATCCACGTTGTCCTTGCCCTGCAAACGTTCTGGGTGTCAAACCACATGCAGATGGAGTAACTGTTACAATGCTTCTGCAGGACAAGAAAGTGGAAGGCCTTCAAGTGCTTAAAGATGATCGTTGGTACAGGGTTCCGATCATTCCTGATGCATTGTTCATTAATGTTGGTGATATCTTAGAGGTAACAACATCTTTCTTGGTGTAAACACTGCTCTACATTGATAACCACCATTATTTTGCTTGCTAATTATGAGAACCTACAGCTGGTGTCGACTGTCAAATAAGCTGTCCAAGCTTGATTCATGTTAGGTTAATTTCATGGTTGATTGGGTTTGGTAAGGTAATGCAGTGTTTAGACCAATTTCACTAGTTTGTTCAATATTTGTCAAGAAAAGACTATCATTATCAGTTTGGCAAATTTTTGCTCAGTTAGGTACAGACGAAGCCTCGTGGAATTCAGGTGAAGTTTAGGTTGCTTATCTTTGTTCCGGTTGGGTTTCGTTTTATGTTGTTTGTGTCATATGGAATGGTTTGATACCAAGTGTTTTCCTACCTTAAACCCTAACTGTAACAGACAACACTCATGTTTCTTAGTCTCTTATTTTCTCTTTTTTTCCTTTTTGATGCAGATAATCAGCAATGGCATGCTGAAAAGTCCGGTGCATAGGGTGGTGACCAACTCAGATAGGGAGAGGGTCTCACTGGCTGTGTTCTGCTACCCCGACCCTGAGAGAGAGATTGGACCAGTGGCCGGGCTGATCACTTCTGATCGGCCTCAGATGTACAAGAGAGTCAAGCATTATGAAAAGCAATTCTTCAAATACTACCAGCTAGGTCAGAGACCGTTGGATGCTGTTAAACTGTAGTACTATAGCAGCTCCAGATGCTCAAAGAAGATTTCCTCAAGATTATATTTTGGCTGTTTAAAAGGGGGAAAATTGAGTAGAAACTTTTGAGGAACTTGTTTTGAGTTTGCTAAATGAGATCTCGTATGCAGAACTACATTGATGAATCATCTCTTCCTTCAATGAATGGTGCTGCGAAATCAGTTACAGCTTCATTTCTGGGGAAAATCGATTCTGCAAGTTGCTGTCTTTCACTGTTTGGTGGCATATTCAGCTCATGCATTTTCCTGGACTTGCTTGTGTGATCTAATCCTGTTTCTCAATTTGTGATGATGATGCATATTGAATGTTGTTGCCATCTAACCCTGGCTTATGTAATTATTTGAGAAGGCATGATATAACATGGAATTACAACAAATGCCTCTTAATTCACTTGAATAAAAGCGTATATTATTACATATTACATGAATCTACAATCTATAAATTTATCTATCTATAAAATATCCCTACTAAAATTTATACCATGCATGTGTACAACAGTAGTTCATTCTAATTCAGAGCTCATATGGCAAAAGTGCAAAATTCTCTGAAAGCAGAAAGACATGATATGCCCAGCTAGACATTAAAATATATTTCTCCAATCTCCATATAAAAGGCCACAATTAACTATTAAACTCTGCCGGGAAGAAAGAAGCCAAATCAACATGAGGGAATGTTCTTTTCGAGTTATTATAAGTACTTATTATCAACTTTCAGTACAATTTTTAGCACAATTTAGCATCATTCAAAAAATTTAAGAGCATACATGCCACCACAATAAGTACCACTAATTACTTCTCATAAATCGTAAAGAAGATGCCCTGGATCTACCTTCCATTGGGAGCCCACAAGGGGGGGGGGGTTGCAATCAAACCCAGTCCAACAGATAGCTACAAGCTGTAATGGCGAAATCCCAGAAAAGTTTATCCACAAAAATGAGTACCCACTAACCAAACTTGATTAAGCTCCATGGATGTATGATTTGCTCATGGACTTCTCTTTCCTTTCTCCTTCTTCTTTTTCTTCTTCTTCAGAGCTTGAATTGGGCGAGTGGGCAAACTTTGATTAGCTCTCAGCAAATGGGGTTGCTTCCCGGTTTCGTTTATTCTTCTCAAATTTAGGGAAAATATAGCCTCTTTTTGCTCTGTTGCGGTGGTTTTTATAATTTTGAGCATGACTTAGTTACTGTGAAAATGATGCTGTTCTTGTTTCCTTTATTGAGATTCGAATCTTTTGATGATGAGTCTGATTGATCCAAAAGTAGCCACTACCCTGTTTGCTTTGTGAATGACAAATTGCTAGACTCCAACATGGTTCAGTACATTGTTATACTTTTTTTAAGGCAAAATTTTTATCCCATTTCAAGAAAAGAACATATTTTGCCAGGTAGCGTATGGTTTCATCATCAATTTGCAAGTGTCGTGTTGAACTGACTTGTTAGTTTCATTGTCAATAAATAATCGAGATCCTTTGAATTTTGAGCTTGCAGCAAAGCAAGCAAGTCGAATAAATGCACTTTTCCAGCAATATTTTGCTCACTTGTTTATATAGCTGATGTAAATCATGACAACACTATACCACATGCCATTTATTCTTCATTTCAGGCCGTAAATCATGGATTGACAAGTGCATTCCTGGACGAGGTTCGACAAGTTACAAAGCATTTCTTCGTTCTTCGTCTAGAGGAGAAGCAAAAGTACTCCCGAGCCATCCATGGTGTTGATGGTTACAGGAATGACGCAATTGTTTCTGAGCATCAGACACTCGATTGGACTGATCGGCCTTACCTCACCCTTTACCCTATAGATGAGCCCAACTCAAGTTTTGGCCCAATGAGCCCCCTGAATTCAGGTAAATACTCAACATTAACACAACATAGTTCTCTTTAATGAAGTTATTTCGAAGCATTGAGGAGTTTTCTTTCTTTTTTTTGGGGGGGGGGGGGGGGAATATAGAGGGTGGGATTCTTGCAGGGAAGTTATACATGAATACACTGCGGAACTTAGGGTGATGTATAAACTTCTAGTGAAGTTGATAGCAGACTGCTTGAACGTGGAGGAAGACTGTTTCCTGAAGGACAATGGACGTGGTGAAAATGGATGGGAGATTCAATTACTACCCATGTTGTCCTTTCCCTGAAATGTTCTGGGTGTCAAGCCACATGCCGATATACAGTGCTTTTGCAGGACAAGGGGAGTGCATGGCCTTCAAGTGCTGAAAGATGATCATTGGTTCAGGTTCCAAGTCACTCCTGATGCTATGTTCGTCAATGTTGGTGATGTACTGGAGGTAACGTCTGTCGTTTGTATGTTGATTGTTCAATAAATTTGTTAGGAAAATGCAATCAATGTCAGTAAGGCAATGTTTTGCTCAATTTGGTTGGGATCAAGCCTTGCCGAATTTGGGCAAGGATTGGGTTGGATTTGGTTTCGTGTTGTTTGGGTTAGTGATAAGGTACATGAGGGATATTTCAACACCAAGTGGGCCATATGACCATTACCTTAAAAATCGACTACATTGGATATTCATGTTTCTTGGTCTCTTATTTTTGTGTCCCTTTTCTTCATGATGCAGATAATCAGCAACAGCATTCTTATAATTCCAGTGCATTGGGTGGTGACCAATTCAGATATGGAGAGGATCTCACTGGCTGTGTTTTGCTTCCTAGACCCAAAGAGAGAGATTGGACCGGTAGCTGGGCTGAGTACTTCTGATCGACCCCAGATGTACAAGACAGTGAAGGATTACGATAGCATATTCTTCGAGCACTACCAGCTAGGTCAGAGGCCATTGAATGATGTCAAACTGTAGTACTATACTCAGCATTTCTTGCATTGCCATAGTTCTGTGTTTAATGAAAATTTTCAGTATTTTTCTTTGGCTAGAAATGGTCAAATTGAATGGAAACTATATGGAACAGGTTTTGAGTTTACTGAGTGCGATTTCATAGACAGAACTGCTTTTGATGAATGATGCATTCCTTCAGCGGTTGGAGCCTTTGAAATCTATTACAGCAGATCAATTACAGCTGCTTCTCTAATTCTTTGGGGGAAAACTCTAATAGCACACATATCTATTGGTTTTGAGATCAATTACAGCAAATCAACTATAAGATGAAGATGGGCACCATTCTGGTTCCATCCTTCGAAATCCGTTTCACCAAATCAACTACAGATGGTACCCTTTTGGTTCCATCCATTTATTTGCAAGCAGGAAGGAGAATATAAGGTATGTGGGCAAATACAATTGAGTAAGGCCCGACAGATATTGGTTCTGATGAGTTCACATGTACAGGTGTTAGGGACGGAATTTCCCCAGTTGAATCCACAGGCAAGATTTGTCCATTTAGCAGCATTGTTTGGCTCTGCAAATTCCCATCTTTTGCTGTTAAATGGTATTCAGCTCTTACATTTTCCTGCACTTGCTCATGTGGTCTAATCGCCCTTGCCCTATGTCTCAGTTTGTGATGAAGATGATGCATTTTCAGTAGATTAATGCTGCCGTTGAAGGCAACGTCCACCTTGACAGTAGTGTTGCCATCTAAGTTTATTAACAGCACCATTATCCCTTGCTGCAAGAGAGCAAAAACCAACCCTAAGCTTAGGCAAAGAGGCATAGATCAGGCTAATTTCTGTTACGAGCAGGTTAATTGGCAAATCAGTCATTTGTGATTTCACATCATGTTCAGATCTAGTGTTATATTTTCCAATAGGCTTCCAGAAAATGCAATAAATATAGATAAGACAAAATCTTAGGCTGGTTTGTTCGAGTCGTATCACTTTGGTTTTGTGTCAAATCAGGCTGTCTAGTTGACGGTTAGTTTGGCCATTCAGGTCAGATAATCATGCTCATATTAGGGTAGCTGGGTTAAGGAGCTCAGTTCAACTCACAGATAGTTTCGAGCAATGAGCGTAAGCTCGAATTTTCTTTGACCCAGAAAAGCTCGTGGATAGAACCTTTCTTCCCATCAACCGGTGCCAGAGGAGTGCACTGCTCAAATGCGGGAAGAATAAATCGTCAAAACCAGCTTTTCACACCACAACCTTAGTAGCATTTTCCTATTTCCATTGAAATATATAAGGCTTGAATATCTACTAACCTGTAATAGTCTGGATTTGGGACAAAGGTAGTAGTGTTGAGCAAGCCATAGTTTCCTCCAATCAGAGTTTGTCTACAGTATGTTTTGGTATCATGAGCTGATGCCATGCCAAGCTGATCCAGGTACCTGTTGCCCATCATCAGCTTGTCAGACGACCTTTTTTGGGGCCGGGAGGGGGGGCTCTAAGCTTGAGCGCAAGGATCAATGAATTAGAGCTTCATTAACCATTACCAGAAACTGAAGACAAATGAATTTGTAACGTGGTTGCGCCCACTGTTGTAAGCCCCTCCTGCCTCACCAACCCATGCAACTGCAGAAGATCCGTAACTCTTAAGGCTGTTTCGGAGATTCCTGAACGTGTCAGCCTCCCCATCGAGATATGATGGGTTCAGGATCTTGTCAATTAGATGTTCATCGACCCCTAAAAGTTCCATTCAGAAACTGATATGTCAGACTTCTTTGAAAGAAAAAAAAATTCTGACAAACCCATACAAGTGTTGTCCAGAAAGAGTGAATCACGTCTGCCTAACCTGGCCCCAGATTGTAAATATGGTGTGTCATAACGTCAAGGTTGTCGTGTGTTTTGTTTAAGAATTCACCGAACCAGTTTGCATCGAAGAACCCTCCAGGGGCTATCACCAGAGGCTTAGATTCGTTAGCCTTGTAAATATCTTGCAGCAGGTTATTCAGAGAGATGAGGTCATACGAGTACTGATCGGCTGAAACTCGTGTTCCTACTCCACTGCCACTCAGCTCATTTCCTGACACCCAGCGAAAGTATCATATACATGAAACTCACTGTATTGACAAAGAATTCACAGTTCAATTGCACACTCATGGTATGTGAAGCTGTCCAGATTACTAAATAGCAAGAGAATTAGCAATACCTAGCTCCCAACCATGAATGGCATAACCCTTTTCAACTGTATAACGTATAAAAGATTCGGCATTTGAAGTGTCCCAAGCACCAGCAGCAGATCCATCGACCTGGATGTATCTTCCAGCAAGAGCATTCAATCCAAAAACAACCAATGCCCTAAAATGGGAAAACATATTTAGGTCATTTTCAATGAGAAAACTTGAAATAGTCATTATAATCATCAAGCTAGGAGATTGGATAAAAGCTGTTTTTACCCAGCTTTCTTAAAGAAGGCGCTCAGTTGATCCCAGCGTTGCATTGGTAGGCAACCCTGAGTGAAACCAAACATCTCTGAGGTGGTGTTTCTGAACTGGTTACATGGATGTCTACCATCCTTCGTTTCATAAGTCACTTTGTCTTGCAGAGTGCCACCGAGCCTTAGCTTCAAAGGCGAAAAGGCTGCATTTTTGCATTTAAAACAAGTTAATTCTGTAGATAGAATTATACAAGCAAAAATGGAAAGACTAGCTACAAAGAAACAGCACAAATACCTCGCACTGCATTCAGCAAGATTGGATTGCTGAGGTCCTGCATACAGCATCCATGAAAACACAAATCAATTATTAATCTTAGTTCTCGAATACACGCATGCATCAGAAGATGGTCAATAGAATTTCAGGCTGTGTATGGACGCTTCATTTAGCAACACCGTTGTTAGAAGCAACAGTTGTTTCTTTCTATTGGCCTCGGCAGGCTGGCGAGAATAAGATACTAGGGGAAAGGGGAGACTACCTCTGTTAGGCTAAGCCTAACAGTTGCCACCTCTCTCAAGGCCTCACTGAGGGAGTGTGGCACCTCAGGTTTTAATCCAAGTATAGCACTTAGACAAAGGGATCAAAGCCAGAAACTGCGCTTGTATGACACAAAACAAGATATATGTTGTACATAGAGTCATGTCTAAGAGAAGGGTATCTTAGAGAAGGAGCCAAGATATCGGGGGCAAACAAGTTTCGCAAGCTAAGACCTCAATTATCAACCAATAGAAACATTCAGTGTGGATCTTGCTTGAGCAAGATTTTGGGGTTATCCAAATGCAAATAGTCTTAGTTCTTACGTCTGCAATTCAGGAGACCAATCCCAATAGACCCATAAAAGAAAAATACAATAATCAGGCTACTACAGTTCAAATATTGATTGCCATTACTTCCTAGTTGTAAAGGATATTGCAGGTCGGTGGAACCTATTTGCCAAGGTAGACATGTAATCTCCTTCCTGCATCGGCTCTAACTCCGCTAGTGGACCAAGTCATACACGGTCGAGCTTATGGAAACTACATGGTCGAGCTTATGCTAACCACATGGTCGCAAATTCCCACATACACACTGAAAAGAACTGTAATGCAAACTCCCCCCAAAATTCAATGATCGAATAGCTGAACCAGAGTAAAATGTAATATCTAGTAGTCTATGTGAAATCCATATCTGAGGACAATGATTTTCAAGAAACAGGACATAGCACAACCAGACAGCCATTTGTCAAGAATCTGTGCTAAAGATTTCTGGGACTATTTCAAGTTTTTTTCCTTCATCACGAAAACACAACCTGTCAAGCAGACATAGGACCTAGTCACCTAGAAACCAAACATCCATTATAAACTGCAGAACATAACACTAGACAGTATTTTGTCCAACTTCAAAACACATTCAAATCAACAAACTCATTAAGTTCTCTCATCTGAAATCTGCATTCCATCAGCCTAAATTCAACCGTGGATAACGATGTAATGAAATAAGAGCAAGCTAGTAAAAAAGCTAAGCTCTTTAACATAAGTTAAAGCTAAAAAAACACAAAGATTGCATTTTTCAGCAACAAATATACTTGATTAATAGATTGAGAGAAAGATGAAACATATATTTACCAGATTGAGAAGAGAAGCATGGCCCCAACTACAAGTGCCATAATCACATTTCTCAGGGGGCCACCAATCCAAAGTAGCACAAATGAAATCCTCATCAATCTCTCCAATGGAGTTTCTCCCATCAATGTAAACACTACCTTCAACTACTGAAACTGAGGTTGCATTCACAAAAACCAAGCTTGAGCATAATAAAAATACCCAGAAGCGAAAACCCATTACCCAAATCTGGGAACCCATTTTTGAGCCTTTTTGTTTTATATTTCCCACCAAAATTTTTGCACCCGAGATTTTATCTGCCCCCCTTTACTTCCCTCCAAATAGGGCAAGCGTCCTACTTTCTTATTTCATGTTAAATAATGAATTTAGGGCAGAAAGCAGGGGAGTATGGGAAACAGGTGGGATGCTTTTGGGGATAGTGAAACAGGGGGAAAAGAAGATCACATTTAAACATAAAGTAGGTTTCAGATTTTTTTTCCTTTTTTTTTGGGTTTTAAATTTTGTGTTGGAACTTAGAACTAGAAGGTTTGTTGGAAGTGGGGCTTTTTGGGTTCTGGGGTGCCTTGAGAAAGCAGTAAACTAACTGCCATCTTTGTTAAGCAACAAGGACCACATCCCTTCCTTGAACATGTTTGCATTTGATGGGGGAGTGTGGAGAATAAGATCAAAATTGGTAAGAGTTTTCTTCTTCTTTTGTTCCCTCTCTTTCCTTGATGCTTTGGTTGTCATTTGAAGGAGAGAGTAACTATAGGTGTAGTCACTTGAGGTAAAGAAACAGGGGAATGTATGAAGAAGAAACTAGAAGTATAGTCAGTTGAGTAAGAAATAGGGCAAAAACTCTAGTAAATATAAAACTCTAAACTTTTAACATCACTTAGATAACACAATACTGCTTACTGCTCTCCACTGAACCCCAGTAGTAACATATTCAAATTGGTAATTATGAATATTGTTATTTTCCATTCACATGAGAAGTATAATTTGAATTTGTTTGTTAAAACTGATAGTGTTAACATATCGCTTACTGTTATTTATCACTCTTTTTTATTTACAATAAACTTTTATCATTCTTTACTATTTCTTACAACTAGATATAAGATACTATTAATCTTACTGTTTTTTTATCACATTATAACAACAACAACAACAACAACAAACTCCCAAAGTGGGTCCCGCTTTCGCGGGGTCTGGGGAGATCCAGCTGTAGGCAACCTTACCTCTACCGGTATTCCTACCCATAGAGAGGTTGATTCCATAAGACCCACAAAAACAGTTTTGGGAAAAGGTTTGAAGGGAAAACGATTGAAAAGCCAATTACCGAAGTAAGAGAAAGGGGAGGGGGAAAGTTTCCTGATACGCGAATAAAGAGAAGGTGGAGACATACCTCAACTCATCGTGAGCGCTTGGTGTCGTGACAATCCGGAACAGCATGACCTGCAAACAAGCAAACCAAAACCCACCCCACCCCACCCCCCACCGCCTAGGCTACTGCGTCCTACGACGCCGGTCCCCCACCATTAGGGACCTTGATCCTGTCCCGCCACAACCTACTATCCTGAGTCATGTCCTCCGTGAGACCTACAACTCTCAGGTCCTCTCTAACCACCTCTTCTAGGCTCTTCTTCGGTCTACCTCTCCCTCTCTTACCACCGGGTGGGTTGATAGTCTCGCCTCTTCGCACCGGGGCGGCCACGCTTCTCCTCTTCACGTGGCTGAACCATCTGAGCCTCGATTCCCTCATCTTCTCCTCTATGGGGGCCACTCCAGCTAGGCCCCGAATGACCCGGTTCGTAACCCTGTCCAATCTTGTAAAACCGCACATCCACCTGATCATCCTCATCTCAGCTACCATCAACCTCTGGACCTGCGCCTTTTTTAGAGGCCAACACTCCAATCCGTAGAGAACCGTCGGTCTAACTACCATCCGATAGACTTTGCCTTTCAAACCCATAGGCACTCTCTTGTCACACAATACCCCTGACGCTGACTTTCACTTTTGCCAGCCCACTTTAATCCGCTGGCTAATATCCTCATCGATATCCCCATTCCACTTTTGTCACACTGTTTTTTATCACATTGTAGTATAAAATTAAGATGCACTTACAGGTATGCCAAAAGATGAGTTTATCACGAGAAGAGGGTGGGGCCTTAAAGGCCAAAAGTTTGCCGAAGGAGTAAAGAAGAAGGCTTTGGACTTTGGAGATTGTGATTTGCAATTAAGAGAGCAATGGCTGACCAGCTGCAGAACTGTTGTCATTGGCATAAAGGTAAGCTCCAATTAATAGATTAATTAATAATTAATTGCGTAACTAAATGTTAATGTTATACTCCTGTGAGTTCTGTTCCATATCTAGCAATGGTCAAACACATGCATGGAAGAACAGAGGTCATTTTCTTAGCAGTTGGAATTTCATTTTGATTGGCATGAATGGCAGCAGTGCCAGTGTGCATGGTGGGTCTGTAATTTGTATCATATAAATTAATACTCCTCATGCAGCCACTGTTGTGTTGTCAGCATATATGCAGTGTGGACACATCAATCACAAGGATAAGGTGAGCACTTAATGATGACAGACGAGCTATAAACCTAAAACCAACATTATTGCTGAAGGCATCGAAGGGATCCCATGTTCTGTTTGGTGGAATAAGTTGCAAATCTAACCTAACATCACCAAACCATTTGTAGACGTATTTGCCTTTGCTTTCCCTTGCTGTACCCACTACCATTACCATACTCCCCTCCTGTATAACTACCCTAATTGAATTAACGATGAAGGAAATGCTCCTTTAATGGTTAAAAGGGAAAGGCATCTAGCTACTTTTATCTAATAAGATCCGACTTTCTTTCATGACTTGATATTTTCATATCTGTAAATATTCAAATTAAGTTGTGAGAGAAAATCCACACCAAAACTCGAACAAATTAAAAACAGGAAAAAGAACTTGCACTAAGACAAAAAGACAAACCCCGCATCAACAGAAATATCCTCTAATAACTTTGAGATGTACATAATAAATAACATTCCTTGAACGTAAATTCATAAATGTATGAAGATATTTGTCGATCACCTTATCCTCATAAAAAGACGAAGCAACAGGTGTGGACAAATGTCCAATAATTCACCACTAACTCACCTTATTATAGTGCACCAGAATTTCTCTTAGCATATCCCAATCCATCAGTTAGTTTCCTTGTGAAAATGAAAGCTCCAAACCGATTTATATGATCTAACAAGCAATAACAAAGATCAATGCCACTTGTGATGTCAATGTCCATGGTCCATTACCCCATTTACATATTGCAGTACAAGAAAGCAGCCTCATCAGTTTCTGTATTATCCTAGATGAGGGCCTCATTGCTTTTGATATGACACTGCTTTCAGAATCATATGATGCTTTCGGATCAACAAATTCACAGTATGATCCTGATAAGATAGAATAATGAATATCACAATCATTATTGCTTATCCTCATTGCCAAAGCACTACCCAATATAAGTCTGGGTCATATTCAAGTGGGTTGAATTATTGATCAGTCAAGTTTGGCTCCATTTGGGTTAAAAAGTGATTTGAATTATTTGATTATTGTAACTTTATTCGACTCCAAGGTATATGATTTTTGGGTGGGACTGTCTCAAATAAGAAGGCATTTTAAAGGTTTTAGAATGACTAATTATTTATTAATGTGATTTGATTTGATTATCCGAATTTGTCTAATATAGAAAAGTTCTGCTCATGTCATAAATTTTCAATACGGATTCAAAGTTCAGATCGATTCTCAATCATTTACGAATTGAAAATTGGTTTCAGTTTGGATTTGACAATCTAAGTTCGAGTTGTCTGAATCTTGTGATGAATTCAAACTCAGACAAAATCAAATAGTTCGACAATTGGGCTTAGCTACAATTTCAGTCCAAAATATTCAAAATCTTAGATAACAAGTTCGGACAATTAGACTTGAACGTTAAGAATCTGGGCCTATGTCCACTCACAAATATAATTTGATTTAGAATTTTTAAAAGTTCAAATCACAAATTCAAGTATTTGGATAATCAGGTTTAAACATTGAACGTTTAGATTTGTGTCCACATCTAGCTAGTTAGGATATCTGAATCAATAATTCGAGCAGGGTTCGGGTGGTATAGAGTTCTCATTAAAATCAGTAATTTGTTCAAATTCTAATTGATTTTGATCTAAAATGTTACCAGCGCTAACGACTGGGAGTCAACTTAAAAGTATCCATGCTGCAATAGCTCATACATTAACATGACAGTTTTGTTCAAAACCTATTATTGTCTGTGAACATGCTCACATTACTACGATAATTGAACAGGTGCACAACTCTAAGTAGCAACTCATTCATTATGTATAGGACATAGAAAAACTATTATTACTAACTTATATCATATGATACTAGTGAAAGGGACTTATGTTTATTGCATTCGTGTGCTCTTTTTTCAAATTCTCTATTTGTATGCTGTTGTTGTTGTTGGGGGAAGGAGAGGGGGGGGGGGTTCGAGCCTACGGCAAGACATATAATGATATAATATGTCTGATCTCCAGGTCTTCTAGCGGTTGATCATGCCTTACATAAATCGAGCATATACTATGCTTGAATGCATGGGTTTAAGTGGTGCCCATTTGGTGTTGACTTGTGAAGGAATGATCGATACCTGGATGTTAGGCAGCAGTTCTTAGAGATTGAGTTTTATAGTAATTGACTTTAAGTTAGTACGTATATTGTTTTTGTTTTGTCGATGTAGTTTTGTAGAATCTTATTTAAATTCTTGTTGCCTCTTGGACAATAATAATCGGAAAACAAACAAAAGCAATTTCTTTTTGGTTGTTAAATACAATTGTCAAAGAGGAAGTTAGTTGAATAGCCTCGCACAATAACGATTTTGTTCATGTATAGTTTCTTTTTTTCTTTATTCCTAATACAGATCATAAAAGAATAATGGTACGTCAATATTCCACTAAAATAGAGATTAGTAGATTCATATAATTAAATGGCAAAACTAAAAGAGAGAAAGATATTGTAATTCCTAAGCACAATAAACTCAATGCTAATCAGCTATGTTTCTCTGGAACGGTTGGTTTAATTTGAATGCAAAGGATTATTTCACATTAGGATTAATTATCTTGCTTAATTAATGTAAAAAGAAACGGTTGCTGACCGTTAAAAACAAAGGGTTTCATGGTAGAGTTAACCATCTTATGAGAAAAAAAATAAATAATTTGGGTGCAAACTGCAAAGACGTGTGGTATGACTCAATTAACTGGGCATTAATTAACTTAACTAGTAAAAAAAAGACGTCAATTAATTGAAGTAGTAAAATCTTAGGATTATGATATAGGCTTCGCAATATAAGTGGATTTTGATTTTCAGGATGTTTTATTTGCATTAAGAAAGCGTCCAACGTACGGGTAAAATCTTTAGGAGTTGTTACTAGGGATTTGAGTTTCGAATCCCACCTATATCTGCATTTATATCTCATTTGCACCAACAAAAAAGAAAAAAAAAAGAGGTTAAGAAAGCAACAAAATTAAAATTAGAATTTTTAAAATAGTGCAATTGTGCAAATGCATCCCTATACATGACAAATTATAATATTAATTAACATTTATAATGCCAATAACAATAACGACAAAAATTATGGTTAAACTTTTTGTGGTTGTTATATCATAGATTCAGGACGTTACGGGTCAAAAGTTGTACATCAAAAAAGTAAGCCCAAAACGACACAAAATATATGGAACTGAAAATCTCACTGCTAATGAACCCGTAAAATATCTAGAAAAAAAATACCAACAAATCGATTGCCTTTCATCAATCTAAAGAAAATTTGACACATTTGTTTTGACCCTCAATGAAAAAATTGCAATTTGAATTCCATTCATTATCTTCCAATTTTTCACTAAACAATGTATATTGCCAATTACATATCAACGTAGATAGGTTCAAGTGATATTTAATTACACTTATTACCTTTTATTAAGATCTCATATTCAAGTCTTTTGAATTATTCTTAAGAGAATATACTGGGAGAGCTTGATCCTTTGTGGATCGGCAGTTGCTTAACACCAACTGTGGAGAATAAAAAAAATTGTCAACCTGCATTGCATTGGTACGGTGATTCTTAAATAAGATAGTCTTTTTGAAATATATTATTTTTACTTTCTGAAAAATACATGAGTAAAATAGAATTACATTCTATCATTCAATAACGAAGATATTGACAACGGTAAATTACGAAATAACCAATTTGATGACAAGGTTATACAAAGATCTTATAATTCTAAATGAAAAAGGAGTTTTAACAATTTTATTTTATTTTTTTGGTGCAAAGTTTTAAAGCTTTATGGAACAACTTGAACATAATTTAACTATGCTAATTCCTGCTAATTCCCCCTATCACAATTACACTGGGTTTGAATTTGATCACTTGGAAGTTGGAACCTCATCCAACCATTAAAGCTAAATACCTCTTGTATTAGTGACATATTTATCATTTGTTCACCCACACAATTAGGATTTATATTTTGGTGATGTGCATGCCATAACAAAATGTCTATTTTTCCCATTTGTATTTTTATATTCTTTTAACACTTAATAGCTTGGTTTTCCAATTATAGAATAATAATGAATTGGTATTTCTATTTCTATGTACGTAAAAGAAAAGATATTGCAAGTAAGATTTGTACGTAAATGATAATAACAAATCAAAAGACAGGTTTCTAATTTTTGATAACATGAACTCACTGGCCTGTAATTAACCTTTGTATATTTGTTATATTGATAGTCTCAATCAAAGAATACAAAAGGCAATTGAAAAGCCCTAGTAACACATCTTCACTTATTAGCAAAGAAGAAACACCAAATTAGACCATGCATCATCTACTCTCTTATGTACCCTTGGTTGGTGGGGCACCAAAGAGAGGAGTACCAGGGAACGGAAAGGGCAACAAAGGTATAAACGGGAAACCGCCACCACTGCTACCGCCACCGCCACCACTAGCGGCACCGGAGCACAAGCCCTTGATAGAGGGAACCAAATATGGATTAAGGAATGGCAACACTGAAGGCCAACATTTGTCCTCTATCTTACTCAACGCCTTACAACATGCCTCACTTGGCCTTCCAAAGTTTGTCAACAAGTCCGTAAAACACACCCCACCTTCTGTGAAGGATTGTATGCATCCTTGAGGGTTTGGCAATTGCCCAAGTTGTTGGCCATTGGCATGTAGTAGTACTTGGCTCAATAGAGCCACACATGAAAGAAGAACCAAGAGGTGTGATGACTTTCTTGCCATGAGTTTTGTGTTGTTTAGTGTATGTTGTCTAGAATTGGTCAAATTGTGAGGATGGTGATCGTGAGGGCATAACTTATATACTACATATACCTACTTGTTATGAGTGACGAATCGTTACGCTGTTTTAATTTTTGAAACGGTTTGATTTAATTTAAGTGGGTAATTAATTTGTGAACATAAGGTTGACTTTAAATTGATTCATTTAACCTAATTGAAAACTGTCTAAATTAATATCAAGACTTGATTAGGCATAAGTAACAGCTTGGACTAAGATATCGATCTAACCTACATCCTCTGTTTGTAAATTCACTTTAGTTAGTGAATTGATGAGCAATGCACATTTAGAACCAAATCAACGTAATTTTATGTCACATCCCCATGCAAATAGTATAATGATAGGCTGCTTCATTCGTTTTCTCAAAAAAAAAAAAAGGCAAAAATTTAGTTAATTTTAAAATTGTGTGTCTAAAATTATTTAAAATAGCATACAATATATAATGTATCCAAATTTGTAATCTAAATCTGTAACGTCCCAACCCATTTTCAAGTGACATGCAGTGACTAAGAACGGTTTCAAGGATCGTCAATTAACCTACAAATCACCACAAATCTTTCCGGTATGTTTAGTCCTCGCTCACACGATGCCTGGGTGGCTTCTCAGAAGGTCACTCATCCTAAAATTTCTCCATAGTAAACATACTTTAAGTGAATATTTTAATCATTTTAAGCCACGCTCATAATATTACAGAATCACCAATTAAAACTTTTGTTTTCTCCTACACAATGATCATAGTCAATGTAATAAGCAAATAACCAACAATTAGGGCCTGTTCTTTTCGTGGGTCAATCCATATTTACCCACTTCAACCTATTTCAACCTATTTCAACTTACTTCAACCCATTTGAAAAAAAAATACCAACTTCAACTCACTTCAACCTATCTCAACCTACTTCAACCCACTTCAACCAACTTCAACCCACCCCCTTCATAATTTTAATAATTTGTAAAGTATCATGTGAGATTTAGGGCCTGTTGTTTTCGTGGGTAAATTGGGTGGAAAAAAGGGTGAAGTAACTTGAAGTAGGTTGAGGTGAGTTGAGGTAGGTTGAAATTGATTTTTTTTTTTTGAGGTGAGTTGAAATAGATCGAACTAGATTGAAGTGGGTTGATCTATGTTGAAGTTGGTATATTTTTTATATGGTAGGTTAAAGTGGGCTAAAATAGTGAGAATGTAACTCATGTGTAAAAATTTATGAAGTTATAGAAATTTTGTGGAATTTTTGTTTATTCTTTCTTATTTTTCAGTTTTTATATTTTTTATTTTTTATTTTTATTTTTATTTTTTATTTTTGTTTTTTTAATTTCTTTTTTAAATTTTTAATTTTTATTTTTAATTTTTAAATTTCTTTTTTTATTTATCGGTATTTTTTATTTTTTATTTTTAGTTACAAATTTTTATTTTTTTATTTTTTATTTTTTTATTTTTTGTTTTTAATTTTTAAATTTTTAATTTTTAATTTTTTGCTTTTTACTTTTTATTTTTTATTTTTTATTTTATTTTATTTTATTTTTTTATTTTTCGATGATTTTTTGTTTTTTATGTTTTTATTTTTTCATTTCTTA
>JACYFF010031959.1:7759146-7815127 GCA_017589665.1 Selenicereus undatus
AAAACATAAAAAATAAGAAAGAAAAAATAAAATAAAAAATGAAAAAATAAAAAATAAAAAAATAAAAAATATAAAAAATGAAAAAATAAAAAAATATGAACATAAAAAATGAAAAAATAAAAAAAAATTAAAAAATGAAAATTAAAAAGTGAAAAATAAAACATAAAACAGAAAAAATAAAAAATAAATGAAAAACGAAAAATGTAAATGAAAAATTAAAATATTAAAAAAATAAAAATAAAAAATAAGAAATAAGAAATTAAAAAAATAAAAAGTAAAAAATTAAAAATTAAAAATTAAAAAGTAAAAATTAAAAATTAAAAATTAAAAAGTAAAAATTAAAAATTAAAAAAATGTAAAAGAAAAATGAAAAATAAAAAATAAAAAACAAAAAATTAAAATTAAAAAATCAAAAAAATAAAAAATAAAAAAGAATAAACAAAAATTTCATAAAATTTCGATAATTTCATAAATTATCACACATTAATTACATTCTCATTATTTTAACCCATTTCAATCCACCACATAAAAAATATACCAACATCAACCAACATCAACCCACTTCAATCTACTTCAATCTATCTAAAAAAAATATCAATTTTAACCTACTTCACTTTACTTCAACCTATTTTATCTTTTTAGTTCATCCAATTTATCTACGAAAAGAGAACAGACCCTTAATTGTCAAACATAGCATATGAATTTTGCTGCTTCTCTGAGTGGTGGAGAATTGCGGCAATTTCCTTTGCAGAGAGAGCAAGGCAGACGGGTACAGAGCACTTGTTCGGTGAAACTGTGAGAAAGACAGAGAGAGAATGCTGAGAAGAAAGCCGAGCAAGATCGAAGTGACGCTGGAAGACAAGGAAGAACTCCTCCAACAACAACAAGAAGTCCAATCCCGCTTTACCACCCCCACTTCCGCCGTTACTTCCACCCCCGCCTCCGCCGCCACCGCTTCTACCACCACCGCAACCGCCGCCGCCGCTCTTCTTCACCACTTCGACCGCTCCTCCACTCGATCCCAACGTATTGGTATTCCTTCCCCCTAACCCTCTCTCTCTCTCTCTCACAGACGAAAGGGTTTTTTCATAAACCCTTTCTACATTCGTTTCTCAAATCCCCAAATTCGCTATCATCTTTTTATGAATCTTTTGAGATCATCTTTCATATTCTCGAATCCCAAATTCCCCAGAAACTCTTTTTCCTTTTTGATTAAACCCTTGGTTGAGAAAATGGAGGTGGAAGTGAAGCTCCGACTTCCAGATTTCGCAGCCCACCAATCTCTGTCCTCTGTTCTCTCTCCTTTTCTCCAAAAAACCCATTTCCACCACAACTTCCTCTTCGACGGCGCCGTTTCTGAGCTCTCCTCCCGCCGCGCCGTCCTCAGGATCCGCTTCTACGGCGAGGATCCGGGAACTGCGGAACGCTGCGTTTTGTGCCTCAAGGCAAAGGCCGTTATCGCCGATGGTGTCAGCAGGGTTGAGGAGGACGAGGAGGAGCTTGACCCGTCAATGGGCCGGGCCATCTGGGCTGACCCAAATCTCATTGGGTTGACTGAGTCTCGGGTTTTGAAGAGGGTTAGGGAGGAGTTTGGGGTTAAGGAAGAAAGTGGGTATGTTTGTCTTGGAGGGTTCAAGAATGTGAGAGGGGTTTATGATTGGAACGGCCTGAAATTAGAAGTGGATGAGACGCTGTTTGATTTTGGGACTTTATATGAGGTTGAGTGTGAGAGTTCTGAACCTCAGAAGGCTAAGGAAATGATCGAAGGGCTTCTTAAGCAAAATGGGGTACCTTATGCTTACTCGACGATGTCCAAGTCTGCAATTTTCCGAGCTGGGCAACTTCCTCCATGAGTAATTCTTAGGTTCTCATTTTTCCTTTCTTTGTTTATGTCCTTGAATTCTGTCTGCATTGAGTATAATTTGTTATGAGCCGCAGTAGATTTTTGAATCATGTTGTGATGTTCATTGCTTAGTTGAAATGTGCGTTCTTTGTGTCAGTTATTCTGCGGCCTTCCTTTGACGATATGTGTATCGTTTAATAGTTGTGGTTGTCTGTTAATGCCCTGAAAGGCTGAAAGTAGTAGTTGGTAATTCTTTATAGCTCTTATACTCTGCTTGCTCTGAGCATGGCTTCCCGTTATTGTGTTTCTAGCAAACATTGGGGGTTTCTAGGCAACAAAGACAGCGAGGTGACAATGATGATGAATGGCATTGGGCACAAATGGAGGGTCTTTAAGGTGGTGATGTTCGATAGCTTCTGAAAATTCAGGATTCAGGGCGCATAGTTGTGCCTTTCTAGTACATCCCTTAGTTTTGATCGTGTTCAGAACCTAGAACTTAGGATCTTCCTATATGATAAGAGTCATCTTTGGTGCCTAAAAGTGGTGTTTTTCAACTAGCAGTCATCATTCTAAATTCATAGAGGTTATTCAACGGAAAAATTTGCTGAAAATGGCATTTGAAAAGGAGTATTGTTGCTCTAGCCGTACATGAATAATTATTATGAATTAGGAGTGATGACTTGCCAATTGTAAGGCACGACATACTAGCTCAAAAATATCATTAGAAGTAGAATCCCTCAAGCTCTGATGTGTTTAATCCCCACATGGTGCAGGTCTTATAGTTTTTTAGGATGCTAAGCTGGGGGTTCATTTCAGGATTCACCTTTTTTTTTGTTTTTTTTGCAACAATTGCGCTTTTGTTTACGTATGGCCATGTCAAACACAGTCCATTCAAACACAATGCAATACTTGGACACTTCAAATTAGGCTAAAACCACACAAAACTCCTGCGAAATGCTCATGTTTGACACTTTGACATGTACCAGTATAATACACGTTTAAGTAAGCATTTTCATTTTCCATACTTCAATGTATCTGTTATATTGTGGGATGAGAGACTGCAGTTAAAAATCTGGACTCCCCTACTCCCCTATAATGGGCTATGCAAGTTGGGGGCATTCCCCATCCGGGGGGGGGGGTGTTGATGTCAACCGAAGGCCACTTCTTGTTTGATTGACCTAGGTTACTTTTGGCCTTGTAGAACTAGTGATTGTCTAATTATCTTCTGTTAGCCTTTTCTCCTTTTCTGTCTCTCAAGGATCGTCTATCCAGCAAGGCATTGCAGTATGTTAAATTGGCATTGAAATGCCTTTTATGGGAAATCTCTAAGTAGAGTGAGGCTATCATTTTCTTTGGGTTGACTCAATGGTGGAGAATAAACAGCTAAGGGCTTATAAGTTTGCCCTTGTACAGGTACACATTGCTTACTGACTCATGCAGTGATTTTGCCATGCAAGCACGTAAAAGGATTAGTGTTCACTTGCTGCTTATCAGAGGTATTTGAGAATTATAATGTTCATGAAGATAGTTTGGAACAATAATAACAAGCATGATAGAGTGGCTATTGAAGAGCTGGGTTAGCCCCAACAGAGGTACATTTTTCTCAAATTGGTCTGTATGGCTTTGCTAGTTTTTCAAGGGAAGTAGTGTTGGCTTGTTTGTTCATTCGGCAGTATGTTGCAAAAGATACTTCTGGTGCTCTCTAGGTTTTGCAGAGATTTCGGAGTTATAACATCAATTCTAGGAAGAGGACAGGCTTTTCTTTCAAGAGCTTCTGGATCCAAAGGAACTCTTGTCGGTTATGGTGGCATTTTCTCCACCTTGATTACTTCTTGTTGATTCTACATTCCATTTTCTAATCTCTTTGTTGACAGTTAGAAAATTTGTTTGTTTACTTCATGTACACAAATTGCAGTCCTTGTGATTATTGACTTCCTATAGTCGTTGTATGGCAAACCAATTTCTGGTTGGATCCTCTAACTTGATTCTTGTTTTTCATGTTCAATAATAGCATTATGAACCTCGTCAGTGACGTATGTTAACCAACAGTACTAAAAACAAGCAATAATGATAAGAATAAGAAGAATCATCATCATCATCATCTAGTATTCACTCGTATCAGTAGGAACACTTGACATGATATCATTTTGGAATTTTTACTACTAAATTACCTAATAAACACGCGTAGAAACCAACATATATATATATATATATATATATATATATATATATATATATATATAAGACTATACACTTGTGGGTGTATCATGTATATTGCCACCAAAATGTATGGTCTTGTTATTATAAGATTGTGCTCCTTTAGAAAGAGTGAAAGTGTTTGAGAACGAACGATTATTTATGAATAGATTATCTTGAAGTTATCAGATGTTCTCTTTTTATTAAAAAGATCAAAGGTCTATTGTCTTACTTTCTAGGTTTATGGGCTCATCAATTTATCAAGCCAAACACAAAAAGAAAAAAGATATTTTGAAATCAAGCATGTAAAATTCGATTGTTTGTTGGGTAAAAAATAGCAAATGTCGATGTAAATTCTAACATTAATTGCTTAAAATTTAAAATTTAAGAACTTGTATCGTACATACAAGTTTCTATGTGATAGTTTCTGACATAACTTATTATTAGAGACATGTGATAACTATCACCACTGGCAAAATAGAAGAGGGTCCACTGTGTAATAAGTATACCATGCAGAGGAAGTAGATGTCCTGAAGATTATTGGAGATAGGTGATAAGTGGGATCCTACTTGCAAAATAGAGGAGGGGTCGCAGTGTAATAACTATACCATGCAGATGGGAGTACATGGCCCAATCGTCTGACAGTACATTAGTTTGACTTGACAGACATATTTCCTCCTACGGTCATCACATGGTCCTAGGCCTACTCAATCAGTGACTTGATTTGACCAGACGAAATTCGAATCCCAACGTTCAAATCTCTTACCTATAGTTCAGTCACCCTTTCCTTCTACAACTCAAAAGGACCTTTCCAAAGGTACGCCAATCACGTACCAACTTTGGAAGACAGGTCATGACCATCCTGTGCCAAACAAAACCCAGTCGAAGCCAAGTCTCACAAACCCCACACAAGCACGAACCTACAACATAGCAAATCAAACAATGGCATCGACAATGACGACAACTTAGGTGTAGTCAGCTCAAAAGAGTGCTGAGAAATCAGACGTACATGACGTTAACCCCGAGCGAGTAGATGGGGCATTTTCCAGCCGTAATGGGAAACAAGAGAGACCAAATAGGACGTATATCCCAAAGTTAGTTTTGTCTTTACTCTTCAGAAGCATCTTATATTCGGACATACTGAATGATATCACAAGTTGATTTAAAAGGAAACATCCATTAGCTAGATAATAAACCCTTCTACAATGTGATCACAAGTTCACAACAATGAGCAACATTAGAGCTACCAATGTTCTTATGATGTGTGTAACAAGCTGCGCATGCCCCTTCTTCTACTCAACTCCTACAATGCAAGGGCAAAGAAACAGAGTACGAAGAATTCGCGGAACCTAGTAGAGTTAAAATTACAGTCACTTCCTCTTCTTGGCTGGAGGCTGGTCATCCTCCTCCTCTTCCTCTTCTTCATCATCATCGTTGTCATCCTCATCATCATCTTCATCTCCATCCTCATCCTCATCTTCATCACTTCCGCCATCGCCATTAGCCTCCGTGCCTTCATCAGGGTCCCCCTCTTCATCATCGTCATCATCACCGCCTTCCCCTCCAGTGAAATTCTCATCATCGTCATCATCTTGATCCTCTACTCCATCCTCATTTTCATCATCATCCTCTGTGTCACTAGCATCTTTGTTCTCGGGGTCAGGTTGAGCTGCCTTGTGAAGCTCATCAATGGGAAACCTGTCAGGTTATCATTTTATCTGTTAATCAACAGTGTCTTCTCAACATTGCATGAATCTGTGGGAACTACAAATTTATGATACCTATTCTCAACAGCAGTCAAATCAGGCACCTTACTTATGCCCCCCAGCAGAGCCCCTGTCTGAAATAATAGCACACGTATTAATGACTTAACTATGGACAAGTAACTGCGAACATAGTCGGCATACTACAATGTTGCATAATTGGAAAGGGATGCTGAACAAGCCTATTCAAGTCTTAATTTTAGGGAGGAAAAAGTAAAGCAAATAAGCAGTAATTGATCTTTTCATATCTCATGAAACCATGCAATAATTTCATTTACCCCTGCCAGTACATATAGCATAGCCTAATAACAAGAATGCAAAGACACAAATTAGCATTACTGGTAGTATTGGCCAGTTTTATCTTCACTTTGTGATAATAAGGCCAGGGGAGCCCTAATGCAAGCAGCAACATCATGGCCGGGCATTTTATTTATGGCAGGGCCAAGCACTGTAAATGTCCCTAGTTCTATTTCAGTTTGAACTTACTACAATATGAGAACAGAGACAACTGAACTCAAAGATACATTGCCTCAAATACACAAAGTAGATCCAAAACAACCAATATGCACTGAAAAATTTGCTTTAAGATCTAGCACTATCGATGAACTTTTACACTGCAAAGCAGGGGATGCACTACTAATAGGCCACAAGGAAATGGTATTAAAAAATGAAAAGGCCCCTTTTCAATATGTCTCTAGAAAAGCAAAGAAAAATATTATTCTCCTATCAGATTCTCGAATTTCATAGTTGCTCCAAACATAATTATGAGCTTGCAAAATCAGCAGATACTAAACTACGGAACCTTTCCGCTTCTCGAAGAGTTTTGGTGGGGAAAGGGTATAGGGTTACCAAATGTGTAAGTGACAAGAAATTCAATGCAGGAGACAAACAATAGAAGGGAAATCCAACATTTGCCAACAACTCCTTCTAAGCGCAAAACAAATGAAAGGGTGATAATCTAGAGGCATCTTGTTCATTGACTTGATGATTAACCAAGAACACAGAGTAACAGATTTATTGTTGGCTATTTACAATGAAAGGAATCTACAAGGAGGTAAGTCCTAGGAAATTTATATGGTAAAACTTAGCAATGTCCTTTTAGCATAAAAATACAAATAGTTTCTTTTTGTGGAATTGGACATCTTCCATTCTTCATATAAATAATATTACCTTGAGAAAGACAAATCCAAACAGCAGCTAAAACGTATGACGCTATGATCCAAACGGGAACACATAATCGAAAACTCCGTCTTAAGACCACTTAATCCAAATCCAAATCCAAAACCCCAAAAATTCGCCACTAGGAGGGATGTGGGAGGGTTTGATGTAACAGCCTTATCCCTGAATGGTAAAATTACAAATAGACTGGTTCCGATTAACCCTAGATTTCTTAGGACCACTTAATGAAGCTACAAATTCACAACTCACGGTGTTTTACGAAAGCCAAAATACATGCCAAGGTAATTAGACAGTATATCAAATATTATCTCTTTATAGTTGTTTTCGAATCCGAATTACTTGTAGAGCATGAATGTGAGACAGAAGCAATCACAATAACCCAACAAAGGAGAGTAATTACATAAAAGACCCACCTAGAAACCAGTAAGGTAACCACTCACTCTCTTCCATAACTCCTCACAACCCCACCAGAAAATATCTAGGAAGAAAACCAATACCCAGATCAAAGAAACAAAGGGCCAATGAAAACCCTCAAAAATTTACATTAAAGCAGCCACATATAATGCATCCAACAATAAATTCTTCAAAGAAAGACAAGGCATAAAAATTTCAGCCTAAATAACAGAAAAACGAAGTGAAAATCAGAGTTCTTGAAGGCTATCCCACACAAATTTAATTTTTACTTCAACAAGGTGGGCAATTTCAAGCCCTAAAAGTGGTCAATTAAGATCTAAAAAGCCAATAGGCCATCAGAAAAAAAGTAACCTAATTAGCCACAAACTAAGAACATAGCATAAGGTCAAGAAAAATACCCAAAAGGGGGGGGGGGGAGTGAGAATTGAAGTAATACCATGAGCAAAAGGGAAGCAAGAGACTTTGCAGCAAGGGAAAGGGTATTAAAAACCATGGATTCTGCGGCTAAGTAAGCCATCTTCTTGCCTAGTTCAGAGCTGTATAGCCCAACCTCCATTGCTATGAAGCCCTGTAAATTAATTTTAGGAGAAAGATAAATAAAGGGAAACAAAAGAGGGAGAGGACAAACAGAAGAAAGAGAGACTGTGTCACGAAAATAAAAAAGAAAATTTGGGGGGGGGGGTGTCGGAAGTCAGAGACCTAGAGAGAGAGAGAGACAGGGACTTCTTGTGAGGACCGTAAGAAATAAATTCGATTTGGAATTTGGATGGTGATAGAGTAGAAATATTTTTATTTTTAATTACTGATTTGGGCAGGTGACCTCTTGTCTGGAGCATTCCTCTCATTGAATCCAAACACATTTTGGAGTAAGTATGTTCTTTTTGTGGGTATATTAGAGTAAATAATAGAATGAAGAGTTTATTTTATTTTGTATTTAGATACAGTTAATAGATGTAAGAAATTGTAAGAAATTATACGGAGTTATAAGAAGCTGTAAGAATATATTAGGAGATGTAAGGAAATTGTAAGGAACTGTAAGGATAGATATAAGAAGTTGTTGAATGTTATAGAAAATCTATATATGATGTAAGAAAATGTAAGAAGATATAAAGAGATGTAAGAAAATGTAAGGATTATGTTAAAAATGTAAGGAGTTATAAGGAGATATAAGAAGTTGTAAGGAGATGTAAACTCTTAGTTAAATTCAAAAAAACGCGAAATAGAACAAAGCCGAAGTGGGTTGAATTAGGTTGAGGTGGGTTTTATATGATAAATTAAACTTAGTTGAAATAGTGATAATGGAAGTGAGTTGAAGTAGGTTGAAGTGAGTTGAGGTTAGTATTTTGGAATTTACCTATGAAAAGAACAGGCCAAATGTTTTTTTTTGTTGATCAACTATTTTGGGGTAAATGTTGTGTACCTTAATATTTTTATAAAAAGAGAATATTTTCCTAATATTGGTTCACAACAACAACTCCCAGTGTGGGTTCCGCTTTCACGGCGTCTGGGCTTCCTAATATTGTTTTACCATTCAAAATTAGATTACGAAAACAGAAAATATTAAAAGAAAATATCAAAAGAGAGAAGCTATTCACAGGAGTGGTCAAAAATCAATATAAATGCGCCTCTTTTTAAATATATACAAAATAGAAGCACTCTAAATTTTCAATAAAGATGATTTTTTTAAAATTTTAGTTCAAACAACAAAAAAATATGCTAAATGTGTTAAAAAAAATATATATTTTTTCAACGAATATCTCACACATATAACTGATATGAGAATGTACTTTCTAAAATTCTCCTTTTTTATACAATATATTCTCAAATTTTCAAGAATCGTGCCTACTTTCTTTTTTTTTAAATCAATTTTAAGGACTGAAAAAGTTCTTTTAAAAAAATAAGCCTACAATTCAAAGGTTAAAGTTTGGTTTTGGATTGCATCATAGAGAGGAGAGATTGGGCTTTTGTGACCCTAAATGATATACTAAATCATACATTGATGTTGGGCCGAAATATCGTTTTATAATCGACTGATGGGCCTGCTTAAGTAATGTCCATATCAGGACATGTTTGGCTTTGCTTCTACAAAAAGCCATTGGAAAGACGATAGTCCACACTTTTTGGCGTAGACTTGACACATAAATTTAGCAGCTGTCCAAACAGCTTTTTGCGTTCTGACAGTTCAGAAGGAACGTGGCGGTGGGCGGGCCTTCCCGCGCGAGTTCTTTAACCTTTACGTCACAGGGGTTGAGTGTCTTGAACTCAACAAATCATTGTCTACTTATCACATTTCTCTCTCAGCATCCACGTACAAATTTTAAAAAAAGGGAAAAAAAATTATTACAGAATATCTGAGATTTAGCACCAAAAAAATTTACAGAATAACTGAGATTTTGCTTGTTTCAATTTTAGACAACTCGATATTTAAAAATTTTATATTCAAATCGTAATATTAGTGTTGAAAGTCTTTATCATCTCTTCTCATTCCTTTATTCATTTACACAATGAATATAAAGTTAGTTAAAATATTCGGCAAAATTGTAAAATTTTAATTTTAATCTAAATTTTTATAAATAATCAAATTATATCAACTTTTTGTAAGCCTAACTAATTTGTAATCATCATAGATATCTATACCAAAAAAAGGAAAATCCCTTAGATCCTCACATTATCTATAGCTGCCTTCCTCCATGACTAGAAAAAGAAATCCATGTATGAAACTTTCACTATTGCTTAAACTTATTGATTTTTTTTTTAATGCCTCACCCCAATAAACTGAAATCGTCGTTTACAATTTGAAATTCAGCTTAGATTTTCAATTTATTTTTCAAGAAAAAATCAATTTTAAAGAGAAATTATGATCTCTTCTACAATTTGATTATTTTTTTTATAAAATGAATAAATAAATGCATAAAAAAATAGGTATTTTAAACTTTTAGAAAAACCTGCAAACCGAAAAAAAGAAAAAATTGACGTCAATAATCTAAACTATAAAGGGTATTAATGCGAATAATCTTACTTGAAAAATGTACAATGAACAGTCTAATTTTTGATCTTATTTTTTGTAAATAGTCTAATATGAGAAAATTTATGTTAGAGTACAACCGAATCAAACTTATCCAAACTCTTTGTTAGTATACTTATAAAAATATGATCAAAGGTCAAATTGTTCACTATAACTTTTTTAAATCAGATAATTCATATCAATATCCCTAATAATTCAGATTATCAGCATCAATTTTTTCTTTAAAAATAAAAAAAAAAAACCCTTAAACCCAACCTAACCCATCCCCAACAGAAGGGAAGGGAATTTGATGGAAAGAGGGAGAAAAAGCGCAAAAAGCGAAACAGGGAGAGAGACAGAATGCATGTGTGAGTTGTGGGTTGTGACAGGCAGATAAGGCTCCTTGCGTCCTTTATTCCATGCTGTGCTTTGCGCTTTTTCTTCCTTTTTTTTCTCTTTTTAATTCATCTACTCAATAGGGTTTAATATTCTTGCCTTTTGAATCAAGAACACAAATCAAACATCTCCATTAAAGCAAGTTCAGAAGCTCCAATTGAAACTTGACCTTTTCTCCCAACTTGATTGTCTATCTGGGTTGACCCGAGATTTGCCCCATTTGGCTTGATCGATTGATTTTGCGGCGTTGTTTGTCTGTTTGTCATTCCGTAAATCCAAATTCTGGTTTTTGGGGGATAGGGATTTTTCGAATAAACAAATTTCTGGGGGGAGAGTTTTGCAGCAATTTCTTATCCTATTTGTTGGCTTTTATGATAAGCTGCGAAAATCTTGATCCAGGATATATAGGAATAAAGAGAAGAGGTCCCATTTGTGGACCTCTCCTTCAATTTCTTCAACCCCCATTTCAAGCTTTCACTTTTCTTGTGTTTGTCTCTCCAATTTTTCTGGTGGGTGCGCAGGGAATTCATTGCCCAGATAACAGTATAACACCTTTTGCAGAAGAGGGGTATTTAGCCCTATCTCCTGTAAGTAATTCTATCCATCATTAATTGTTTGTTGTTTCCAAATTGAGGGTTCTTTTGTTATTTGCTCTTTAATGTATAATGTAATTCGGATTCTAGATTTGGGAGGAGCAATCAGGGATGTAGACAATTTATGTTTCTGTGACAATATGTCAACCCCCAAATTCAATTTGGAAAATTCCCAGTTGGGTTTTTGAGGTTTTACAAAATAACGGAGCCATATTCAATTTGGAAAGTTCCACTTTGGGTTTATGGGATTTCACAAAATAGCCAAATTCAATTCGGAGAAAATCCCTTTTGGGTTGGGTTTAAGGGATTTTGCAAAATTTTTGTGATAGTTTCTTATCGGAACAAGAAGTAGATTGACTTATCTCGTCATTTGGAATGATTTACAATAAAAGGGATTGTCTAAGCTGAAACACTGTAGTGATTTTGGGTTGTAGGTCTGCAATGGGGAGATCTAGTGGCAAGAAGAAGAAACAATCTAGGGAGAAATCAGCAGATGCAACATCAATGCAGCCTAGGATAACGGATAGCAGTCCAAGGATTTATGATAAGGATACGGCAGTATTCATTGCCATGTCGCAGGAATTGAAGGAAGAGGGTAACAGGTTGTTTCAGAAGAGGGATTGTGAAGGGGCCTTGTTAAAATATGAGAAAGCCCTGAAATTGCTGCCGAGAAATCACATAGATGTGGCCTATCTTAGGAGCAACATGGCTGCTTGCTATATGCAAATGGGCATTAGCGATTATCCTCGTGCTGTCCATGAGTGTAATTTAGCTCTTGAGGTTTCACCAAAGTACAGTAAGGCTCTTATAAAGAGGGCTAGGTGTTATGAAGGACTGAACAGGTTGCAGTTAGCTTTAAGAGATTTAAACAACGTTTTATCCATGGAGCCGAACAATCTAACAGCCTTGGAGTTAGCAGAGAGGGTAAAGCAGGCAATGGAAAGTAGAGGTGACAGGCCTGTTGAACACCTGGTTCCCGATTATGTTGAATCTCCTAGTGCTGCACCCCCTGAAAAGGCAGTAATAGAGAAGTCAAAGAAGAACAAGAGCACCCAAAATGAGAAGAAAGCAGAAAATGAAGAGATCCAGATGTTGGAGAAGCAGGTAGACGATAAAGGAAACAAAGTAGGGGTCAGTTTAGGCCAGAATGACAAAAGCAAAGAAAAGAAAAAGGAAACAAAGAACAAGGTAGAAAAGAAAACAGAAAAGAGGGAGCTGAAGAGAGATGAGGATCAAGTGGAAAAGAAGTTAGAGGATAAGGTGGTTGTTGAGGAGAGAATTACTGCTGCAAATGGAGAAGAGCCAAAGAAAAATGTGAAGTTAGTATTTGGAGAGGACATCAGATGGGCTCAGCTGCCTGTGAATTGTAGTGTCATGAAATTGAGGGAGGTCATACAGGATCGATTTCCTACCTCGCAAGCAGTTCTTGTCAAATACAAAGATGAGGAGGGTGATATGATTACTGTTACTACTGACGAAGAACTGAGATGGGCTGAAGCATCAGCAACAGCCCAAGGTTCTGTTAAGCTTTACGTAGTGCAAGTTAGTCCAGAGCATGACCCCTTCTATGACAAGTTAAGAGGCAAGGATTCCTGTGCAGAAACAATGAGCAATTCTGAGGATAGAAGTATCATCCAAAAGGCAATGGTTCAAGGGCCCCTATGCATTGAAGAGTGGGTAATCCACTTTGCTAGGTTGTTCAAGAACTATGTTGGTTTCAGCTCAGATGCTTACTTGGATCTTCATGAGCTTGGAGTTAAGCTCTACTCTGAAGCCATGGAGGAAGCCACTACTAGTGAAGAAGCTCAGGTTCTGTTTGATATGGCAGCTGAAAAGTTCCAGGAGATGGCAGCATTGGCCCTTTTCAATTGGGGAAACGTTCACATGGCACAGGCAAGGAAGCGAATACATTTTGCTGAAGATTCATCCGAGGAGACCATGCTTGACCAGATCAAAATTGGATATGAGTGGGCACAACAGGAATACGCAAAAGCAGGGCTGAAGTATGAAGAATCACTTAAGATAAAGCCAAATTTCTATGAAGGACATTTAGCTTTAGCACAGCAACAATTTGAGCAGGCAAAACTTGCATGGTATTATATGGTCGCCAGTGATATTAATTTAGATTCTTGGCCTTCTGCTGAAGTTCTTGATTTGTACAACTGTGCTGAGGAGAACATAGCAAAGGGCATGCAAATGTGGGAAGAATCAGAGCAGCGTCGTCAGGACGCCTTCTCTGGTACCAACAGCAGTTATGCCCAGCTGCAGAAAATGGGGTTGGATAGGCTGTGTAAAGATATATCAGCAACTGATAGTGCTGAGCAAGCTATGTCAATGAGGTCGCAGATTAATATTCTATGGGGTACTATGCTGTATGAGCGATCTATCATGGAGTTTAAACTGGGTCTCCCAGTTTGGCATGAATGCCTGGAGATAGCTATTGAAAAATTTGAACAAGCTGGAGCTTCTCCAACTGATATAGCTGTGATGATAAAAAACCACTGTTCAAATAATACTGCACCTGAAGGTAGTATATCTCAACTTCTTGTTCACATTGATGTGAATCCTTTTTACGTAATGTTTTTGCATTGCTTAATAATGTGGCTCAATTTCAGGGATAGGCTTCAGGATCGATGAGATTGTTCAAGCATGGAATGAGATGGATGAAGCAAAAAGGTGGTACACCGGTGTTCCTTCCTTTCGGCTTGAACCCTTGCTGCGGAGGCGGATGTCAAAGATTTATTATGCATTGGATCCTGCATGAACAGTATTGCCAATTCTGATGCGATCAAGCTTGTCTTTGATGTTGGTTACTTCCAAATTGTCCAAGATGTGTATAACTCAATACTGAGGCAGGTATTTCTACGGCTTCATGTAATGTCTCATTGTAATTATGGAGCTGCAAGAAAGTGGTTTCATGCTATCAGGTCTTGCTTTCATTCCTAGATTGATATGCTAGATCAAAGACTATTAGTTCTGGAAGATTAATTTACTGGATATTTTTAAAGTATATCTATACCTTAACTCTGTACCTTAACGGTCAGAAACGTGATCAATGGGAGCTAATTTAATGGAAAAATAATGCCTCAGCTTAACGACATCCTAGGAAAAATTAATGTCAAAGGGTTGGGGAGGGGGGGGGGGGGAGAAAGGAAGCATGCAGTTGTCTTACTATAAAACATAATTAAACCTATGACCTTTTCCCGGAGCTTGGAATATTTGAAATGGCTTCACCGGTTACTTGAGAGCTTACTTTAGATACGAGCAACTTGTGAGAACAGAGAGGTGGCTTGAATTATTACTGCAACTAGTGGTCTGAGAATTTCTCTTGGGGAGTTCATGTCATCTGATTCTTTAGGGTTACATCTGCAGGTCAATCCAAATCCTCATTCCGCACCCATCAAGGAAACGGCAGCTCAATCAGCTTGCTATTCTGTTGTAACATTCCGGAGGTAATTTATTTTTGCACATGCCATCCTGAGGAAGAGGGGTGGTGAATCCATTGTTGGCCCTCATACATCTGTTATTGGAAGCCTTTTATGATACATGATAAAAAGCATATATCACATTTTATTTTTCCCTATAGGTTTTTCTTTGTATGTTTATCTGTAATCTATAGTTTGTATCATTGATTTGTAATACTGGGGAAGGGCTGCCACGGGACAGCTTTTTTCCTTTGATTTATCTCCTACTGTTAGCTGATAGTTCTGACAGTTCCCTCAAGGCTTATTGTCTGTGTAGCTCTTTCTTTGATAGTATGATTCTTCACATCACAGTGAATGTTGATGGTAAGTACACGATTGTCATTGCACAGAAGCTTGATACGGTATAGCAAGATAGAAACATGAAGATGAAATTTGAAGTGGTTGGATTGTGAACAGATTTGATGTTTTATTTCAGCTGGATCAATTATTTCCTAATTGGCATTTGAAGTTAAAAGGGTTTTAGCATGTATGAAGTTGGTTTTTGAGGACTTACCTACAACAGAAACCGTCTGATACTCCCCCCCCCCCCCCCCCCCCGCGATAAAGAGGGGTTAAATATCAAACATCCTACAAAGGATGGATCATTTTTCTCCTGTTCTTTGGACAATTCTTTTTGATGATATAGTTGAACGTACTCTTATAAGAAGAGACACTTAACATTTCCTTTTACCATATACCGTTGTGGGAAAAGGGGGAAGAAAAAAAACAGAGAATGGATCATACTCCGAAAGATTCTCTCTTAGGGGAGTAGAAGCTTTCCAAACTTAACTTGACCAAACAAGACATTTACAACAATACACGTTCTGCCACACAGCCTGCACCGACATATTTAAGTGAAATCGACCACCTGGGATTTGCGATATCACCATGTAACTAATTGTTTTACATCCCGTGGATAACTAATGAAAATCATTTACAAGTGCTTCAGTATAGTCGTCTCAAACGAATAATTAATCATTTTCATAATTGCACGGGGGCACATTCTTTCCAATTTTAAGCTGGGTTTGCGTATGACAAAATTCAAAGGCAGCCGTTTTCATTCCTAGTAACACATAAAAGTCACTAACATATGGGCAAAGATAATCCCAAAGAGAAAGGATACCATTTCACAATTATCCTGTGTCACAGTATTTACACGGGGGCACGGCTACCCAGGCATGACCAACAGAAACAATTAAAACTAAAAATATATTTACAATAATTTGTTTGAGCTGCTCCTAGAATTGCAACTTCATCCCCCTTTTTTTCCTTTTCATATTTCAATCCAGAACTGTGATTATTTACCCCTCTATATACAGTGCCAACACAAGGCAGAAAATGAGATATGCCATATTTACAGAGTAATTATGAATGCAGCCCCCACTTATTCAGGGCGGACAGTGACAAGATTTGGGAGGGCGGTGGATTGGAGCTTCTTGATCTCGGCCGCAGTCACCCTGCAGGACTCAAGTGACAATGAGCGCAAGTTCTTCAAAGGCATCAAGTATTGCAACCCAGCATTTGTTATACGAGAATTTGAAACATTCAAAGACACCAGTGCTGTTAATCCTGTAACAATAAGTTGAAAAAAAAAAAAAAAAACAACAGAAGTAGCAAACTTCAGTGCCTACTCTGAAGCAAACATTATTTCTGAAGTTGAAGTCAAATACCACTTAAAAAGGTATATTCATCACAGTAACTGTGTGTTGGCATGATTCAAGTTTTAAGTCTTAAAACACCAACATATTGAAAGCTTGCTTCAACAAAGAGGATGAAGATTTACCAGAGACTAGTTGCAGGGTCTTGTCCGTAAGGCTGCTGTTCTGAGACAGATTTAGAAGTGTCAAAGAAGAAAGATCCTTGATATTCTTCACACCAGCATCCGTTACACCTCCACTGCAAATTTCTAGAGACTGCAGGTTCTTGAAATCTGAGACAGTAAAGTTAAAGAATAAGCTCTAGGATACCATTAAAAAAACCACACATTAGAACGAAAAAAGTCGAAAAAGTTGTAAAATGACATTTTGCAAGGATGATGCTAGTGAAAGGCTTATTTCTACCACATAAAAGGAAACCAAGACAACCAATTATCTGAGAAAAGCCTTCCAGAATACAGAAAAATGACGCCTTACAAAGGCCTATAACTTTATAACTCCAGATTAGATTCTTCGTCTACAAAGACAAGAAGAAGCCACTGCACGAAATCAGTTTCTTAAAGAGAATTCTTTTCTTTGTAAGAAGACGAACTTGTGGATGTCCCATCAATTTCTCATGTGAAGGTGTACCAAGTTTTCCGTAAATGAAGAATCAATGCTTTCAACTTCTGGATTTCTCAAGAAAGGGCTTTTGGCAGCCCCTATTTGTATAGCTTCCACATGTGCATGACACCCCTTACTAGGGATTCAACAATTTTTTATACGGAAGACACCCAAAATCGAGTAAAAACTGGTCAATGGCACATTCAGTGGCACAAAGGAATCCTGAAGGGAAGAGGTATTTAGATACGCTTGCAAACTTGACAAAGAATTGATGCAAGCTATTGCTAGGGGCAACAAATGCTAAGGCACACAGCACAACTCAGCTGTAATTCAGTGTCACATTAATCATGATTCATCAAGACACCAGAAATTTCTTCAACGCAATATCAAGCTTCACAGGTACATGGTTCCTACACAAGTTTTTCCTCACTCCCACCATTCCAATATCATCTAAAAAAGAGGGGAAGATTCAAAATGATTAATGTAACCTCCATCACAGAGAGATATCCAAGGATTGAATGACTGCAGCCTTGCCACAGTAAATGCTGTGATGGGATTGTAACGAATCAACCAAATTTCTGCTCTCCATGTCACCATCAGCTGAGCCACATCCACATGGCTCACACTTGTGACTTGTAAGCTTTTACTTTGCCTTCCCTATTGTTCTACAAGTTGACCTGCCATCAACTTTCAATTCCTTCTGTCTCCTAAGACACCTCCCCCACACCCCCCCCCCCAAAAAAACAAACAAACAAACAAACAAAAAAGTGGTGGATGTACATGTTAAGGTTCAGTGTCCCTCGAAGCCGTTGAATTGTTGACCCAAAAAATAACACAAAATTCTGTAGAAAAATCCTGAGAAAATTTATGCTGGACACCCATGAAAATTAATTGAGGCTTACAAAATTGAGGGAAGTTTAAATGTGGACACAGTTACATGAAATATTTGGATCCGAGGCCGCCCGCCCCCAGCCCAAAATAAAGAAGAAAAAAGAAGAAATTCTTCTTTCTTTTCTCTGCTTTACTTCAGAATACCTCTTCTAAATTTTGTTTAAAAATCTCAGGGAATTCCCCTTCAAGTTAGAAGAAGTGCATGCTTCTAGATCTTGACAACAGTATCACAGCCACATGCTGCACACATCCCTGGTCTCATTCATCTCACAATAACATTCTTAACAAGGGCAAATGAAGAATCCCAGCCCACAGATCTATTATTGCTTGCCCTTTGCCTTTTTTCAAGAACCAGCAAATAATAACACACATAGTTAAGATATACACAGATACTCACCTGTGGTCATACCAACCCCAACCACCTAAGAAACAGAAGAACTGCTCTAAAATCTCCAAAGCCTAGGAAGTGAAAAACATTCATTTCATAGCAATTTTACAACAAATATAGCCACATAACCATCGCATGTGAGTTATTTGAAGTACAAGTGGCGGAAAATGTGCTATGCCATGCATGATAAGAGAGGTTTTCTATGCTGCTATAGTATATTGTACCAAAAAAAGAAGGGAAGTTGCCAAAACTTACGACGCAAGAATTGTGTTCCTGCATCTGATATCCTTGCTCCAAAAAGATCTAGATGAGTCAACCCAGTCAGACCTGCCACAAAACATGCACAGTTGAGCAGGAATCTTGTCCAAATAGAAGTCTTATAGCACATCCAAATGTAGAACTGTTTCCAACGAGGGGGAGTTGAGGGATAGGCAAAACTAACTTCAAGGTGCTTATAAAGTTTAAATTGATTCCAGCCCAGCATTTAAAATCTATACCATGTTCCTTGATGCAAACAACAGCATCCACAACCCTAATGACATGGTTGTATAAGAATGCTTACTCGTCAAAGCAGCCAACCCAACATCAGTAATCTGGCGAGCATCAAGATTTAGTGACTTCAAAGAAGTTAAGCCAGACAGCTTCTTCAGGCCAGTATCAGTAATCGTGGTGAATGACAAGTTTATGCTCTCAAGGTTCTTCAGCCCTAAAAAGTTCCCAGAGGAAAAAAAATTGAACAAAATTTCAGATTGGTTACATTCAGCATTAAGGAAAGGTTAAAAAAAAGAGAGAGAATGATTAATGGCAATGAACTAGAGGACTCCCAACTCTAACTTTTAAATTGTGGTAGCCAGTATCAAAGTTAGATGGCCTTTGAAATTTCCTCAGAGTTCTCACTTCTCAGTATGCTAATCTACATCCAGTCCGAATCCATTTTGTTCCTTCTGTGAGGCAATAATAAGACCCAATTCTTTCCCATCACAGGGTGCCACAAACAACATAAGAATGACGCCTTACCTGTTAGATATCGTAGCCCGTGGCTTCCAACTTCGGTATCAGATAACTCCAAATGTTTCAATTGCAGAAGTCCTAAACAAACAATTTACCACTATCAAATACGTGCTTTTAAAACCAGAGGTTCATAATCTTATAGTATCACGAAAACCCCACTGCGGTTTACATTTGAAAGTGGAAGGCAATACTGCTTATAGATGAAACACTATTTATAGATATGCCACAAGAGGTTCAACACAAAAGGACCCATGTACAAACATAAATGACATTAAGAGAACAATAACTCCTAGTGTGAAGCCTCTGGAGCCGTTTGAGCTGGGTTTGGGGATATCTAGATGTGGGCAGCTTACCTCTGCAAGCAAAGAGGCTAATTTTGCAAGTCCGACAAAAACATTTTTTTTAGCGAACATTTGTCAAGTCAAGACTTTCAGAAAGAAAAATAAGCAAGGAGCAACATAATAAAGAGCAAGCAATGAAGAAGATGGACCTCACTAAGCATATAGGACTAATTAAGTAGGAATAGTAGTTCAAATAGATAAGCCAACCCTAGACCAGGCTAACTTCAGGCAAACAACTTGGTAAAAACGAACCCAACACAACAATAAGGTCACATAATGTATGCTTATTTACAAAAGTGTGTAAATATGCAAGGCTCCCCACGAAAGCGGGACCCATACTGGGAGGTGGTGTTGTAAATATGCAATGCTGAAAACAGTGCAACATGCTTCCTAAGAAAACTTAATACGAGATACAGGAAGAACCTAAAGGTTAACAAAGTTTATGGCCATCTACCTTAATCCAAGATCTCCACAAAGGCACAACCGCACAAACCCCTATCAGGAGACATGTTTTCGGTTAATAGCAAGTGAGCCAAACCCAATTTGTTAACTACAGCATGAAGACAGACAGACAATTGAATCCATAGGATTGCAGAGATTTTATATTCTACCACCCAATGGCACAAAGACCAACTTGCATCATACTGTATGAAAGATCCCTCAAACTTATGTGTCTAAGGATGATACAAAAGAAGCAACCCCCCCCCCCCCGGGGGGGGGGGGGGAGGGCACACCAGGAAAAAGATACCAAGCCGATCACTGTTCATTGAGGATACAACAAATACAGGCCCAACCTTTGGCATAGAAGCCAATTTGCAGATTACCTACTCCACTTTACACATTACCGACCCAACAGTCGAAAAAATTATTTATTTATTTGTCTGTATATTTCAGGTAGCTGAAGAGAAGGGGTTGTTAAAGAGGAGGAACAAACCTGTCAGGTTAGCAAGGCCTTCATCACGAATCCTACAGGAGTCCAAGTTCAAGGATTCCAATTTTGATAAACCTGAATCATTCATCAATGGGAAAAATTAAACATCCTGAGCTCCCACAGAAGCCATATATGCCCTACTGCCATGCTTGTCAATCAGCAAGAACAGAATGCAATTTGGCCACGAGATGACTAACTGTCATTGCTATATTGGAAGAATAAAGCACCAAAATACCCCTACAAAGCCCACTAAAAGAGCAAATACTTGGGCTCGACAGTTGCCGAATTTATTAAGAGAGAAGAGAGAGAAAATCCTTAGATGTTCATGTGAGCAATATGTCAGAAAAAAAAAAATATTAAACTCAATAATTATCAAGGCCTTCAGTGACTACAAAGTCTACAATAGGTATTCTCCCTTTGTAAAACCCCAAAAGGATTTCATGTTCTGTGCACTCTTATTCTTTGTCTCTTGATTTCAATCAGAAAATCTACCACGTTGATTTACTATACCAGCCATGTGAGACAAGAAATCAGTTCCAAATTACGTTATAGTTCCAGATTACAGGTCTTCAAAAAATCAACTAACAATTGCGTACACAGAAAAACCCCTAATGCAATGAAAAATGCCTTTACAAGTGTCGGGTACTCCGGCCGAGATAATATCACATAAGGAAACACATACAGGTTCAGGGTGAAGGAGAACAGGGAGAGGGAGAAGTGGACCTTTGAGATGCACCAAACAGGCATCTGTTATGTTGTTGAATGCAAGATTGAGCACCTTTAGATTTTTGAGTCCTGTGAGAAGATAAACAAGCTTCAGGCTTATCAACACCTTTAGAAAATGATAAGACATTGCCACTTCAGTAAAAGGACCTTGATAGGACTAACCACAGAGCTTGTCACACCCATTATCAGATAGGCCACATCTGCTGAGGTTTAAATATGACAGAGCCACAAGAGCTGCATGATCTCCAGCAGGTTAATGATCTCAATTCAAAACATAGATGGTCATAATATTTGTTGCAGAATAAAGGTGAACTTTGCTATTCAGAGAATTTTAAAACAGTCCTCATCAATATGCAATGAATCAGCAAGAGGATGCAGCCGATTTTTCTCTCTTTGAAGTCTGAGCTGT
Source organism: Selenicereus undatus (assembly GCA_017589665.1). Taxonomy (NCBI): domain Eukaryota; kingdom Viridiplantae; phylum Streptophyta; class Magnoliopsida; order Caryophyllales; family Cactaceae; genus Selenicereus; species Selenicereus undatus. The sequence goes on from JACYFF010031959.1 coordinate 7,780,954, forward strand.
CACTACATAGAATTATGTATACAGGCAACTTTTGAGGGATCAATCACCTATAACCTCCCAAATCCCTCAACCCTTGGGAGGGTGGGGATAATCAACATCAATGAATGAAACTGCAGAAAATTTCAAGAGCATTGATGGTTGATTTTGGATTTTGAATTTTGAAACTACACTAAGATAGTGTTTGGTTTTGAGGGGGGGGGGGGTGGAACAATTTTCCTAGAAAATCATTTTCCATTGAAAATGTTTTTCCAAGAAAAATGGATTTTCATGTCACATTTTCAGTCATTTGGTGGAAGATAATTCATTTTCCATAAAAAAAATGTCAATTAAATTGTGTAAGAGGTGAAAATGTTTAACTTTCGATCCAAATCATTAAAGTTGAATTTACAGTCATTTGAGCTTATTTTAATATTTCTCATTGGATAGTTAACTTTCAATCCAAATCAGTAAAGTTAAATTTTGCACCTAAATTTCTGCTGATCATATCGTCAAGAAAGTTAAAGAAAATCAACTTCCTTTCTTCTGAAAATGGAAATTATTTCCCTCCATTCGGCTGAAAATGAACTTCCTTGGAAAATAATTTTTCATCCTTTATTGTGCCAAATAATGGAAAATTGGAAAACTATTTTTTAGGAAAATATTTTTCTCCCCAACCAAACACTACCTGAAGAGCACAAAAGCTAAAGTAACATAGCCCTTGTTGACATATAATGTATGTTAAAGAAAAAGTGTTAAAAAGCCAGATAACAAACCGGCCTTCATCCAATACGATGTCCTGTAACATCCACAAATTTTCCAAAACTTTATGTATTATGTCCTCTTAATTCCAAAACTTAAAAAGGAGTGGGCAGGAGGCACGAAAAAGAAACCTGAAATAGAATCCAAACATGCAGTGGTAAGCTGGCAGCCTTCCAGATTCAGCAAAATAAGATTTTGCAATCCTGCAGCAGAAAAGACATAGCAAGATCAAAGCAAGTAGAAAAGTATATTGAGACAATTTCTAACACATCGCATCACCTGAAGAATCACCGGATAGCATCTAAAGTATGCAAGTACACTCTGACTCATTGAGGACATTCCCAATCGGAATAGGTCTTATAAGGCAAAAAATATCACAAGCTCCCCCACCCCCCCGGGTAACTCTATATGATACTGTCTGTCTGAGATGCACTGTAAACTGTAAAGGGAGGCATCAAGCACAGGAAGATGATAACAGATTTTGTTTGAGATTCCCCTCCCCCCAAGGCATGCAGCGAAGAAACAACCCTGAGAACTTAAGATATAAAACAATTTAATTTCAAGTATGGACATACAACTATACAAGTCTAACATAATAACACCAAAAAGAATATATAAATACAATTAATAATTAATAATCTACGTGTAGAAAACAGCAATCTGTCTTCATCGAGATTGTTCCACCTTTCAGATGAGAAACTCCAATATCTGTAACGCTGCTGCATGAGATCTGCAACTCCCTCAAGCTCGCAAGTTCTGAAATGCAAAAGGCAATATTGCATAAACAAATAATTGGCAATGATTCTACATTTTGGCCATGAACAGGAATAAAACAGTTATGTCGCATCAACAACTAAATCTATGTCAAATGCCCCCCAAGAACAAGTTCCTGACACCGATGTGCTGTGGATCAGCAGCAGAACCAGGGTCCCCTACTTCAACACGTTCTCAGATTTAATATGTACGAAAAAATTTCTGTTTTCCTTTAAAAATTTTAAAGATCTTTACATGCAAATTTTAAAATTTTTCCCGCTAATGATCGCCCAAGAAAGTATTACCCTAGTGCAGATGTAGGGCTCGGCCTTTTGCATAAAATTAAACGAAAATAAGATGCTGTTAACACAATCATACCCATCTCTGAGTATCCAAATTTGAAACAATGCTTTGAAGAGAAATGCAAAGATGATGGTAATAATACAGCTACCGGCTATCTGAAAAATAGACATGAAAGATGACATGGAAGCAGCTAGAATGAAACACAAGTGAAGCTATTAGTCACCTGAAAGAGCCTTCAGATCCGAGTCAGTAATGCATTTACAATACCGAATATTCAGTGTCTTGAGGTTCTTGAGACCTGCAAGTTAAATCAAGATCATTTGAAAGTTGCTACCATGGAAGTCTTATCCACAAGCATCTTAAGCTAGCTACACTATTCCAATGATGCAGGCATTTATTAAAATTGCAGTACTTGAACTGAAAAACAATTGGGATACAAAAGAAGTATTAGCTTCTTCGCCATGCACAACCAAGTGAGATAGGAGGCACAACATGGAAAAGAGTTGAGTACTTCCATGAGTTGAGTACTTGAGTTGTCATAAAGAAAGGCACCAGCTTCTGAATGGGAGTTCACATCGTAGAAACACAAGTCAAAAGAGGATACCCTACTAGATATACATGTAATATACTAAGTTACTTAAGTTGCAATAGTTCTCCAAGTTGAAAAGACTATGCTAATTACCATTTGAAGGAAAAAAAATGAAAGGCAATAATGTTGGTCTGCTGTCAAGACTGGGGTGAAATGCAAGAATATTCAAAGTACAATTCACAGAACAATGTATCACGGATGCAATGTACCAAGAAGGAAAGAACTAACCTTTAAGATGAGAAAAACCACCATGAATCTGAGAACATCTCTCAAGATCCAGCTCCAGCAAGTTGACCAACCTAGACAGAGAACGTACTCCTTCAGCAGTGATCGCATGACTCCTTCTAATACTTACAGAAGCAAGGTTTGAAAGCCCTGGCAAACAAGAATATCAGCAAACTCCCAGTTAGATGCCAACTTTTTGGCCACAGTATTGACGATATGACATGAGTTAAAAGGACCTCCATGCCCTTGCTTTTAAAATAGAACACAACCAGTAAGGTTACAATTGCCAGAAACAACTCAAGAAAATTTACCACTTATACACCTAAGCCCATTGTCAGAAATATTTTCGCAGTAATTGAAAGTCAAAGCTTGAAGATTAGAGCAACTTCTCAAGAGAGACAAGCCAGAATCTGTCACATCCGAACCGGAAAGATCAACTGAGAGTAAAGAAGACCCTTGTGAAGAGATGACATCAACCCAATTATCATCAACCCCAGGATAATCTCCCAGACAAATATCCTGACAATATCAAACCAAACTTGATAACAATAATACATTTAACATGTAAATATATCAAGGTAATGAGGACTGAAAGACACCTGGAGAGCACAGTCCCGAAAAGCTTCAAGCGAAACATCAGTAAGGCAGTGGGAAAGCACTAGCTCATCAAATATCTGCTGACTAATATCCCTTGGCAGACCGGAGAATGAGCTATACTTGTCAATATCCTGTTTCATATATAAGAGACAGACACAAGAAGTGACATATGAACTGCGTTTATAAGAGATGAAAACATGGATGTACGCACAATATAGCCAACAAGCATGTGATCATACCTGACGTATCTTTTGAATGCATAGTTCCATAAGAGAGGGGCAGCTGCGGCCTTCTGGCTGGAAAGCAGATGAAGTCCTAAAATAGGGGGTTCCCAACAACCATTTTGAGCTTCCATTTTTAGAATACCGTCGACTAGCCCCTACGCGAACACCCTCTTCGTTGACCTGGTTCCCCCTCTTCCTTGAACACACTCCACCCATTGCAGCAACAGTAGCTCTAAAGTTCTTCAAAATACTCAAACAGTATCGGACAGACTACGCAAGGTCCATCTTGACCAAAAGGAGGTCCTGGCCAATACACATTTAAACCAAAAGAGGTTCAAAGTCATCCCGTCAAGAGCACAACAAATTTCCTACAAGCAAGCAAATCAAAAAATCCATGTATAATGCAGATGAACAGGGAACAGCTACTATAAAATGTGAAGGGATGCAATTATATAAGAAATGCAACTTTCTTAGGTGCTACGGATATGTGCTCTTTGCTCAAGCTCATAACCAGCAGTCTGCTATCAAGGTGCTGCCCATCAACATAGTAGACGTATCAAAATCTATGAGTTTCAAGATTATAGATATCATGAATCCTCTTGTTGCAACTGAACAGAAATGAAACATTATCTAGTGCATATGCACTTTGGCCTTGTTTGCCATTCCTTTTCAGGTGAGTTGCTTCAAGTATGTGAAGCGGTGTAAAGCATGATACGTACAAGTAGAAGGACAGAGAACTAAGAACCGTGAGTTGTAAGGGCATAAAAGATCAATTCTTTCAAACTTGTTAAATGTCAAGAACTTCAACAATTTGGAAAAACTATCTTTGTTGCGATCACCTCAAAATGGACAACATTTGACCTCAAAAATCCTACTCATTACACCTTGCTTCCATGATTGGAAATGTGCTTCAACAAACGGGACAGGAGATGACCCAAAACAACCCAAACCAGTAGGCCATGGAATTAACTTTCCTCAACAAATAAAAACCATCGCAAGTAACAAAAGTCCCAAATAAAATCATTCGTAGAGTGCCCCATAATCTGAACCACATTATCAGTCAATCACATACAGTCCTACAACACAAAATCAATCAAATGATAAACTAAAGGGTCCTATTTGACTTCATCCAGATGTCACAGACCATCCAAACACCCATAAACCACACAATACACTCACTGAAATATATACACCCAAATCTATGTAGGTATGATCAGAGGCCCAACCAGAAAAAAGATAAGCAAACCCAAACAATGAACAAAAGGCATGGTCACTAAATTACATCCCAAAAAAGAAAGGGAAAAACCCACAAATTAAAACAAAAAAGAAAAAGAAAATATCATGCTTGAAAAGGAATTAAATAGACAAATTACTCCGGTGATCAAACAGAAACTTTGTTTTATTTCTTTCATCATAATTAAAGAATATAACTACTCCATCGTTTATTAATTGCAGTGAAATGAAACATGGGGTTTATGACAAAATCAAAAGATCAATCAACAGAATTACAGAAAGATCAAAATTGAATTTAAAAAAAACAAAAACAGAAACAAAAGAGGGCGAGAAATATTTCTACCTAAAAGATTAAGTCTTGACAGAAACAAGAATCGGGTGTAAGCAGCTAATGAGAAGTGAAGAAGAAAAACCCACAAAAGAGAGAGAGAGAGACAGAGATTATTACACGCACGGGAAAGAGGGGGCGGAAGAGTAAAGACTAGGAGAAGGTGGAAGAATGCTGATGAGCCCGCATCTAACTCCGAAGCCGCCGATGTGCGCCACGTGGACCACCGAACCTCACTTTGTCTGGAGCGTTTCGGATAAGGAAGAAAAAGAGGTACTGGTGGTGGGGGCCTCCGTTGATATTTTTCTTCATTATAATAATAAATAATAATAATATTAATTTTTAGTATACGTTTCATCTTCGTAGAGATTGGAGAAATCTTGATATAAGCAGCCTTATTTCTATTAATAATAACATTTTTGTTAATAATTTTATTTTTTAAAAACTGTTATATTTTGTCATCATATTCGTGGGAATCTTCAGAAGCAACAACTACAGTCCAGTTCAGACTTGTCCGCATTCCATGCTATTGATGACAAGTAAGAATTTGATCCTTGTAATTTGTTTTCTAAAATTCATATAATGGTAATTGAAATAAAGTATCAAAAATATGTTGGATTATGTAAGTGTTTGATCGAAATTCAATAAAATATTCAAACCTTAAATGGTAGTTAACTTTATCTATACTTTCGACGCTCTTTACTTAATGTCTATCTTTTATTTGCCTCAAGAAAGATAGAGGAAGAAATCTAAAATAATTCAATACCCCTATATTTTAGAATTTGAATTAATCAATGTAATTTTATATATATATATATCCACAAGAGTAAAGACACAACATGAGTTATTCATGTTATTCATGTCCAATGTATTATTTCGTATAAATTAGGCCAACTTTCAAAGAAGAATCAAATATAAAAAAAAAATAAAAAAATAGGTGTTGGTCAAGCAAGCTCAGATCTAAGTTGAAGAAAAAAGGTGACAAACCGGCTAGACCTGGTCTTCAAAACCAGCAAATGCACGAATTTTCACGTTTCTTTAGAGAATTGTTCACCAAATATTGTTATATAAAACTCCTGTTTGCCAAAGTAATTTTATTAAATTATACTCATCTTTTCGTTTCTTTTTTCCTTTTCAAAGACTACTCACTTTCCATATAAAAAGGAAATTCAAGACAAACTATGCACAGAGCTCAAAGAGTGGGCCAAAATTGATTTTAAATATAATTATTATTATTTTTTCAAACTGAAGAGAGTGCAGAGACAATGTACCTATACATACACAAAGCAGTAACACTCCATTCTAATGAATACAGTGACAGTTAAGGCACCTGTAGCTACCATCCACTTCACATAAAAAAATGTTAAGATGCTTCAACCGCTTCCACGGTACCGCAATGTACAACTTACAAGATACACTAATGATGTAGAGTATAGAATCACCACACTAATTTAACAACTTCAAAGAATCAATCACCAACTTCAATCAAGTTCAACTGAACTTCTGTTACGTGCCAAATTGTTCCTCCGGACCAAATGTATGATGAAGTTCATGGCTCGTCTAGGGGAAACAGTGTATCTCTCAGCAGAGTTGCGGATTCAAACATGCCTTAACCTGTTCAACTTTGCTTAGAAAACATTCCCTACGTTTCGCTGAGATTAAAGAACGCATTCCCCAAATTTGTTTATGCATTGGCATGGGGAAGGCACTTACAAAGGCACCGGCATAAAGTGGTTATAACAGTTGTCAAGGTAAGGAAAAACAACTACCCAGCACCCACCTTGAGAAGGGGTAAGAGGAACTACATAGTAAGAATTGAATTGGGAACACTAAAACTCACCTGTTGGTTTACAATCATATACAAATGTAAAATAGAATACCTTTTCTATAAGCAATGCATCACGATGCTGCATGGGATATGGTGTTGCTTCTTTCCAAGCCAATGGGAACACCATTCGTTCTTCCAAGGTTATGATGATGATTACAATGAGAATAGGTGAGGCCATGCCTGCTTGTTGAATTATTTGAGTTCATGTTCAAAACAACATGACTATTTCCATTGGTTTGGTGAGAATGAACCAACTCATTTTCCATGTTCGAAGTTGTTGACATGGGCATCATTCCAATACCTTCATCATGAGCCAATTCATCGATGCGTTCCACATCTTCATTGTAACCCTTGATCCAAAAATCTGAACAGTTCCTTCGAACCCCGTGATCAAAGGGGTTTCTGAACCGACCATCAGGACCTTTCAGATAGTTGTAACGCATTACATTTGCCATTTCATTTGTTGTGATGTTTTGTGATATCTGCAAAAGGAAAGAGCGGTCGTGAGCAGAACAGTGATAGCAATATTATGATAGTCGTTGGTAATGCCATTATTTACATAAACTACAACAACCTCAACGGAGCTAAACGACTCGATTGTTGGTACGTCCGATAAAAGCAGGTGAACCTTCATACTTCATATATCCAAAGAAATTAAGGTACATCATATAAAAGTTGCGCAGTCTTGCAATGAAATGTACTTTTAAGTAACTGAGACCACTTCTTGTATAAGACACCTAAGGCGCTCCAAGTTTCCATCCTGTTTGTATGTGATCATGAATTCATGATTTCCTAGCCAATCTCCCCATTACCTCAATGGCAGTCTTAAGCTTTGTTTTTACTGTATTATGGCCTCTAACTTTCAGTTGGGAATCCAAAATGCTTACAGCACTGAACTTCCATTCTAGGTGCTTAGTAAGGTGACACTCAAACTAAATCCCTTTACTCTAGGTTGTGTTATAATGCCCCAACTAGTACCAATTAGGTGATTAAAACCTAGCACACCGTATAAGAAGATTCTTTAGACCAATTTAAAGTGATCAGAGTACTAGACCCTTAAAATTGTATTAGATTGTTCCCACTCAAGTTAAATGGAAGGTAATCTTCCACACCCTTGCTCTTCTTGCCACATGGATATTTGAACCACCTCTTCACATGCTGAGTTTTGCATATTATGGAGGGTATTCAAGGTTGTTACACTTGCCCAAAAGCTACCTAATGGATATAAGATTTCCAAGATTTCATAAAAGAATCTGTCAACAACACTTCACAATCTCCTCTTTCTGCTCCAAGTAAAACGTCTAATTGGAGTAAATCCATATCTTCTATAGCATCTCTTTATTTACTTTACTTTTCAAATAGTTAATATTGCCATCAAAGAAGCAACCATCATGTTAGCAACACATGTTGTTTTCATATGTTTCGAAATTTCCACATTTCAAAATCTGCAACATGATGGCAAAGAAGCACCAATCATGTTCACTGAAATTTAGGGACACATTCAGACTGACTTGGGACGTCTAAGTGGTATAGTGGTTCTACTCTCTCTCAGAATTGGAGTCTTTGCTGGCAAGGTTGCGCACTTGCGCTATCGACATCTAGATTCTCCCCAAATCCTACTAAGGTCAAACCACCTATGTTAGTGTTGTTATAGTAGTTACACCCTCTAAAGACCAACTAAATGCATATTATGATGCCCAAATTTTGCAATTTCGGGAGCAATATTCATTTTGTCAAATAGCTAATGTTGCTCCTTTTAGCTCCCCAGAATGTTGGGAGTTAAGGCTTCACCACTTCAGCGTATTGTACACCCTCATAATGCCTGTTTTTCAGAGATTTGGAATCATGCCGCAAAACGTAAAGATAAGCACTAATGAAAACATTACACATGTCAAAATTGTTTAATAGGGCATGTAGAATGTCCTGAAGGCTTTCACAGGTGGAAGGTTGATAGCCTTCCTTGAACTTCTAAAATAAAGGCTACAATATATACGTTTTGACAAGCAAACAAATGTCTTGGAACTAGATAGCAACATTATGCTCCTAATATCCTCTCAAAATGCTCTATAGAAGCTTAGGTGTGCTGTACAATAATACCTACGAGAAAATGAAAATGAAGCGTGATAATTGATTACAATTACCAAAGGATACTATAAAAGATTTCATTTGGAAAGCACTAAAAGCTCCTCAAGTCCTCATACACTGAAAATAAAATTTATCATTTATGATGCTCACTATCTTTAAAATTATCAAGATTTTGCCAAACAGCAACTATAACCTCTTACGCACCCCTCGAAGGTTTTAGGATATTGCAGGACTAATGCATTGTGCGTAATCGTAATGGTTATTAAGCGGCATTTTAGAATCACACTTCAAAATAATAAGATAATGCTAATAAAACCATCAAGTTCATGAAAAGTCTTCAAGGGGATATTCGGTAGATGCTTTGAGGTACAGTGTGTTGAAGTCTCTCCTAACCACATAAAATTCAGGTGATAATACGCTGTTTCCACAATTTAGTATGTTTAACTAGTATTATACTAGACAATTCAAACCAAAATTTACAGTAATTTGCACCAACATAATGCCCTTTTTTGTCATTTTGAATCGCAATTCAAAATCTACAAAATGATACCAACAGGGCCACCACTCTTACTGAAATTGATTAGGGAGATAGTTAAAACATTTTAGAATGCTTCGATTTTCGAGTGGTCAAAACCCCTCAAGACCACCAAGATGAAAACACACAAAATATTTTGATTTTAGGAAAATGTAGAAAGAGTTGTCAAATGGTGACTATGTGCTCCTTTGGACATGTAACTATATTTTGCATGTTTTAGGACCATCACTGATGTTTTAGAGTGTTTTGTGTACCACCAATATGCCCGTTTACTAAAAGTCTTGTGATCATACTTCAAGTACAAGATGTTACAAAATAAAACCATTAACACATTGGAATTGTTTTGGGGACATTTAAATGTGCTGAAAGGTTTAAAATATTGATCGCAGAGCGCCTCTCACAAACCTAAATAAAAAATTGTAACATTCAGTTTGACAAATTAATGAATAACAACTACTCAAATAACAACTAATCAAATGTGGACAATAAGCTCTTACACCCCTGAAGATTTGAAGGATGTTTGAAGATCATTTTATGATATATGATACACCATCTACCACCATAACGCCCACCATAGGCATCATAGAATCACATTTAAAATCTACAAAATGGGGCAGTAGCCATTAGGCCTACTAAATTATCTAAAGGAATGTTTGGAACATTTTAAGAGGTTGTAGAAGTTGTAACATCCTCGTAGCCATCACTGATTAGCCAAGTAACCATACACCTCTTTTTACCACCCAGTTTTCCATTCCTTTCCCTTCCACTCTAACCTTCAACATGGCAGTCAAGAAACTCTAGCGATGATCTTACAAAGCATTATAGTGTGACTAATTCATGCTCTATCATACTTTGATGGTACCATCTAGTAATGAAACTAAAATAACGGCAAACCTTCTGAAATCAACCAACTTATAAAAGTTTTATAATGTAAGATGGAGGGGATAAAAAATGGTTTTTAAAAAAAAAAAAAACTCCAACACAACCAAAAAAGAGGGGGGGGTCTTCTTTTTTCCTAACCAAGAGCACTCTGAATTTTATTATTATTTTTTTTGTAATGAAGTTGCCCCTCCACGTGGTTTATGCCTGACAAAGTATGGTTAAGATTGGTAAGCTCACATGAATGAATCTCTCAAAGCCAGTTAAGAGCTTTGTAAGATTTATTGGTTAACCATCAGTTTACTTAGGATAATGCACATTGCGGTTACTTGTTTGTGCGAAAAGACAATCGTATTCTCAAAAGGCAACACCAGTACAAAAAGTTAAAATCTACAGTATGCAGGTAAGCGTGAATTCATAAGGCGCATGTTCTTTTGGATTGGGAAAACCCTGCTTAATAAAGTCAGAAAATTCAGAGGAATTAAAAGAAATTGGAAGAAGTTGGAAGGAATTGGAAGAAACTAGAAAACGAAGAAGAAATTGTAAATTTAGCTTTTGTTTTTAGTTCAGTCAGAAGATCATAGACAACAAGGACTTGGAAGACACTGGGAATAGTTAAATGAAGATAGAAAAAGCCATATAGTGAATAAGTAAAAAGAACCAACCTAAAGTATCACCAGATAAACATGGAAATAAAGAATGCACATCTAGAATCCCTGCCGTAAAAAACGAAAAACGAACAATAAACGAACAAAGTGCCAATTAACATATCCTTCAATCAATGAATGTAGACCAAATAGACATAGAATATGAAAAAGAAAGAACTGAAATCGTACCTGGAAAGCTTGGGCAATTGCTAAGGCTGCTGCTCCAGAAAGGAGAAAGCAATCAACTATCAGAAAAGAAAAGGCACCCTTGTAATGAGAGCTAGCATGGTTTAGCCACGCTCCAAATGAAGAAGCAGCTGTTGGGTCTGTCATAATTCCTAAATCGTGAATTCATTCACAAAATACAACAACTAGAAAGTCACCAATGTTAATAATAATCGTGAAAACACCAGAACCAAAGTAAACATGTAAGCTCTCAATCAGTATTATATACATACTTGTAAGAGCAACAAATCCTGTAATTAGCATTGCAGCAACTTCCATAAGAAGAAACAAAAGGAAATCCCTTTTGTTTTTCTGTAACAGGCAAGCAAATAAAAGATAATAAAATATCTGCATGAATGTATTCAGCGCTACATGCAACTAATATCAATAAAACTTGTAAAAGTGGCCCACATTGAACTTAAGTGTGAGTCAAGCCCTCAAACAAATTAAAGTTAAGATTATAAGAGGTTACCCACATCAACAATGCATAAAGACATATCATAAAGAAACGCAAAAAGACATATCATAAAGCAGATGAGGAAGATCGTTTACCTTGCCAATACAATTTGAAACCCAGGGACAATGATGATCAAATTGTTCAACACAACGATCACATATAGAGCAATGCTTTGCACGAAGGGGTCTAACGATCTACATCCACACAGAAGGAAGAGAGACCAACTTAATAACTAATAGACACAATGGCCCCAGGAATTGTTGGCAAACAAACATCATTGTACCTTGCATGTTATACAGAGTTGTGACCAATTTCCAGCCACCAGTGCTGGATTCTCAATCTCAACCTTCAACAAAGGTTCCTACAAGAAGAAGGATTGCATGCTTGAGTGAAACAACTTAATTTCAAATCGATGGATAAACTATTATGCTGAACAAACCAATGCACCAGAAGAAACTACAGTAATAAATTATTCAAACTCACATCATCCTTCATATTTTGAGCATCACGCATGCTCACTTTGATATAACCTGGATCTTTTCTAGAATAGACACAAAAGTAACCAAGTAGCAGAGTGAAGAGAAAGAAAATCTCAAGATATGTTCATAACTGCACAGTGAGAACAATTGTATCAATGCGGAGTTCTTCATTGATCCCTCTATTTTTGGAGGTCCATGATTTTACCTGTTGCATCTATAAAACATAACCAGTCCGCCAGACGTGAGAAAAACACCTAGCCATGCAAGAAGACCAAGGCCCACATTTAACCTTGGAAGCTCTGAACCTACAGAAGCAATTAAAATCCAACAACTGTCAGCTTGACAAATTCATGTAGGAAGGAAAAAATGTATGTTCTATATATCCAAAAAAATAGTTACCCAGGATGACTGAATGTACATATAATGCCAGCATCACAACAATAACAAACAACAAAAAAGGAGCAAGCCCCATCTTAGAAAACTTTCCCAGCCTGTGGCTCCCATCAAAGCGCCTTTCAAGTAACCTCCGGGCATTTCCCTGCATGCTCAAATAAAGTAGGAAGCATAGAAATCAAGGATAAGATATGGATCAAAGAGGTACAAAATAATTCCATGCCGTAAGAGAATTCATAGAAAGCATTCATGAGTGTGTACAAACAGAGATATATTCATTCCACATACACAAAAACAGAAAAGAGAAGTTTAAGATATTTAGGCAAAGATGGGAAAAAAAAAAAAAAAAAGAGTGCGGTGCCATCTGTTTCTGCAAATCAAACAATTACTTGAAAGCTTGGCCCAAAAAAAAAGGTACTAGGAAACGAAATCATATAGCTTCAACCCTACATTTTGAATTTCATAGAGGTCGCCTCCTCTAGAACTAGAATAGAAAGATATTCTACCCACTGGGCAACTACTATTTTGCCCAAAAAAAATGGAAAAAAAAACAGCGGATTGTTTAATGAGTCTACCATAAGTCAAAGCTGTAAAAAATTTTAACTATTTGTTGTGTAGAGAAATCATATATGACATGAACATCCATGCTTTAGATGAAAACCCTAGCGTGGCACATTCTCCGTGTGTATGAAAAGATCAATGTCTAAAAGAGCAACTGTAATTCCCATTTAACGGTTGGAGTTAATGCTTAGAAAGACCATTCCCCCATTGGTGGGGAATATCAGGAGGAAGAGAATGGAGAATACTCCATACCTTCAAATGGAATGGAGATTTAGCATATTTAGCATTAATCTAACAGTAACATATACAGTTCCACAAAGTTCTCATACTCAAGTTGCATCCTATTAGACACAACTACACGATATTTTTTACCAAATTGCTACAGAGCAGTGGTCACTGTCACACTTGCTCACATGCAATGCCAAGGTAAAGCATTCTTCTTCTGTGAGGACAAGTGCTTGGTGCTAATAGGCCTATTCTCGCTTGATGTCCACCCTCCTTCTCTGCGCTGGCCCATTTTACATTACTAATACCAGCCAATAGGGATGGGGACTACGCCGGGACCCCCCTCCTAAAAAAATCTACAAGAAACCAAAGTAGTTCTTATTTGAAGAGTATTTCTTCTGGGGAAAAAATTAATATTAATATTAACAACAGTAGAAAAACGAAGTCATTGTTAGACTTCCTAATAAGGTAACGAGGGAAAATTTCTTATAATGATGAAGTAGGAAGGCTCAAAGAGATAGAGCAAAAGAAGAAAAAGTACTAGTACAAACATGCATAGAGTTCAATGTTCAGAGCAATGATATCATCACTTGTCCATTTGCCCCTTGTGGTATAGTTGTTCTAGATACCGGAAAGTTAATGAACTAAATCTAAGGCACAAGGGACCTGGGGACAATTGTTCATTATCCACCACCTTCACTAAAGAATTCCACAATTGTGACTTACAACTATAACCATAGGATCTAGGCACGGTGGGACACTCTCTATGGTGGTTGATTGGTTGAAACTTTCCTCCGCAAGGCTACTTGGGACTAGAGAAGGCCAAAGACAAATAATTCCAACCATGAAAGGGGTTTAAACATAATGGCACTAAAGCAAAGCCAAGTCTTCATCATAACCTAGTTGGCAATTGCCTTGTCAGAACCTAGGCCCTAAAACCACCATGCCATGGCCGTGCAGCAAACATTCATGGCCTACTTTTTGATGTTCTTTAAAACACCATAGCGTAGATGTGAAAACTAGGGCATATTGTGGCCTTGTAATGATCTAATCTATAACCAATATATCCTGTCATGTCGTGGTCTCTTGCTTGACACTAAGGGCGTAATGAAACTTAGGTCTGAACACCGTGGACATGCCATTACATTTATGGTTGAAGATTCATTTGCTACTTATGTTGTCTTACTAACCTTGCCAATATCATAATAGCATATGAAAGGGAACAAACCATGAGTAGAGCTCACTAGGCCCCCCAATTCTTAGTCAAGGATTAAAATACCATTGAACTCTAAAGTAGACTAAATATTACTTGAATGAATAAAGACCTCGTATCCCTTTCTAAATTTTCTTAATGTGGCATATTATATGCTTTGATTCAATCCAATGACACTATTTTATTTAAAAAAGAAAAAAATATTTGATAGTACATATAGAGAACTTGGTTGAAAAGTCAAGTGATAAGCACCAAACTTTTTAGTGGTGAAATGCCAACACTTGCCCAAAGAGGTAGTCATGTCTTTGTGTAACATATCCAACTCCTCCAAAGTTCCGCTTATATTCTTTTAAAAGATCTTTTCAGGACATCTACTAAGTTAAATTTTTAAACAGAACTTGGGATGGGAGTTCAGGTTCATGATTTCTTTTTAAAAAAAGGAAAGAAAACCTAAATAGGCTATTTATTTCAAGGGGATAGTAATTAAGTAAAACTCACCGATACTATGTCAATTGGCCACCAAATGATTTGACAATAGACATGATATGGACACGAATACCGCAATTAGTTATTAAGTCACATCAAATCCAACATTAGTCAAAATCTGATTGCATTATTCATACTTGGCCAAGTAATCTTAGAGCATTTGGATTGACTAATTGTGTACTGACCATTGTTACCAAGTTTATACTTTACTCATTGAATGGCCTAACATATAATTGGAACCGTTTAGGAATACAAGCTTGAATATACAACCTAAAAACACTTCCACATAATGAAAAATGTAATTTTAAAATAAAATAAAAATGAGCATTCGGATGGCCATGTGGTTCATTTAAGATACTAAGCAAGATTTCAGGGTAAGGGGTTGGAATTTTACCTACCCATAACATAACGCAATTCATACAATATTTTACTTAGGCACTTAGCCTACAAGATCAGGCACCTAAGTGATCTTCAGTCAGGAGTCCAGATTTCGCTGACTTGTAAAATTGTGTGCAACCTCATAAGTATTCTAAGTTGCTTACTTGATATGTAGACATTCCCATAAATCTACTTTCAATATACCTATTTTTATACATGTCAACAAGGTATCTTATCAACTTAGTTTTAAAAAGCCCGTGCGAGGCGCGCTAGAGTGAGGCTACCAGGTTAGTACCTCGGAGGGGATGAAGTGCAGCTCAAAGATGTAAGGCTATATCTTCCCACTTTTTCTTCTTTTTCTTAACCTTTTTTCTTCTTTTCCTTCCTTGGAAGCTTAAAGGTGAGCTCTGCTTGTATGGTAAGTGTGTGCATTGAGGAATTATGATGATAAAATAACATATCTTAAGGTTATTTGCAGTGGTAGTAATTATATTGATGTCTAATTACTTTTTTAATGCATTTATCTAACTTGTTTCTGCAAAAATATGCTTTGTGAAATGTGAAAGACTCATAAAATTTTTTGCATAGAAGTGCACCTCGCATCCATGATGCGTGCGCCTTTGCTTTGCACCTTGCCCTTTAGGACGTTGTGTGCCTTAGTGTGTCTCGCGCCTTTTAGAACTAAGCTTACCAAAGACGGGTGACACAACTTTAAAGCTGGAATAGAGACCATGATTATAGTATAAAAAAATTTAGTCTTTGAAGCAAGCTTTCGGCCTTGCAGATGAAGAAACTCTTGAGATTCGCGCTTCTGGAAGTTCTTCAAACAAGATGATCAAAGAAAGGACTAGATAGGTATGTTCCTGATAATACAGGTTTAGTTCCATCGATCTGTTATAAGAAAAAAGGCTAGTTGATGCGCAACAAGTCTTAGCTCAATTTCTATGTTTACAAAGTCATGATTGATATGAGTATGACGTAGATGCTAACATAACTTCCATCACATGGCAAAGTGATGGCTTAGCTGCTGAGAGTACCAAGACACCATATTGACGCTACTGGGACTTCTATGGCCACCTTCTGACACGTTTGGACCCATATGACAGCATGTAGCATTCTGCTTTAATTTTTTTTCCCGCAGTTGATCTCCATCCTTGATCCTTGTAATCTTTCTTTGCATTCATTCCCACATCATCTTTTTTGGGGGGGGCATTTTTTAATTTTTATGGTTTAAAAATTGGATTTTTGGATTTAAAGAACTCGAACTTTGGGGGTTTTGTTTGCTAAAAATCCGTACTTACGAAATACACAGTAGTGCTATGTACTTTGGGCCAAACCTTTCTCAATAATCTATACTCAAAAAAATTGCAGGTTGTTGCCCCAGCTTCAGTTTACTGCTAGCCTATTTTTTATTTTTTTTGAAGTATAGATTATTGAGAAAGTTAGGCCCAGAGTAGGATATTGTTGTGTATTTCATAAACTCGGATTATTGGCAAGCAAACTGCACACAGTTTAGATTATTTAAATCCAAAAATCCGATAAAATTTAGGTTTTCCCCCTTTTCTTTTCATACCAGTTTAAAATTTTTCAAACATTATCTTACCATTTTTGGCCTCTTGAAAATTTCTAGATAACAACCTTCTTGATAACAAACTCTCTAATCAAGAGGAGTATTTGAATGCATTCATGAGGAGGTGTAAAAAGCTTGCATTGAACCATTTGACGAGAAAAGAGAGAAAGAAAAAAAAGTTAGGGGATTGTCACCGTTCATTCTTAGAGTTATTAGAAACTTACTGAAAGAATTGGCCCTTCTGAGAGTGAGTGATGCTCTAGAATTATGATCATAAACTTTAGATGAGCACTTCTCGATCCTTCTTTTTCTCCCTAGGTACTTAGAAATCTCTAATGATCCCTTAGCACCTTCATACTCCTAGGACTACATTTGCATTCATAGTGTCCATTACAACTTCCTTTTTAATAATTAAGATGGTATTACTTGCACCTTTCCCTCTTTTTTCCTTCCTCTAGTGTACTTCACAATGTCTTGGATTGTAGCATCTTAGTGTATGTGATTTGACCATTTCAAGTGCTATCTTGTCTTTTTCTATTTTGTAACATCACTCAAAACCTATGTCTACCTCACGCTTATCCCTATCTTCTTTGTTTCCTTACTTCTCTGCATTGTTATCAAATTGTTTCAACTCTCAGCAACCTTTTTTTTTATTATTACGGGCTGCTACAACAGACTTATGTGCTTATAGGGACAAGGCCACCCCCATATCTATGACCATGTCTCATGACATACTACTTAGATAATATCCACATGGACGTATTGTTGTTGTAATCTTTGTCCAGTACTCTAGATTTCAAAATCAATAAGAACCCTATCAAAACTACTTAAAGCAAAAAGGAATTAAAAAAACGATCATCACTAGTTTAGAATGCAATACGTACAAGGAAAAAGGCAACTTGTCTGTGATTCTTTTCTGCAGCCAATTGTGCTGGAGTAAGGCCACTATTATCAGCTAAAACAAGGTCTTCTTTTTTCCCGGCCTGCACCAAGATTGTGCATGCCTCTAAGTTCCCTCGAATGGCAGCCCAATGGAGAGGAGTACAACCTACGACAACACAAGCATAATAGACAACATTCTTACTTTGCAATATTAAAAGTTAGCACAAGCATCATCCTTATTGCTAACGCATAATTGCATATAGACCCAAATTTGGATCAATTTACCTTCTTTATCTTGGCGTCCTCGATATACACCCAAAAATAGAAGAAGACGGATACAATCAGCAAAGCCTTTGTAAGCTGCCCTATGGTTTCCCAACATCGAATTATACACAAAACAACTATTTTAATGGAGTAACAGATAACTGCACAAATCAATTGAGATAACTAAAACGAAAAAGCAATTTTCATCATAGTCAGTTTTAAAACAAATAATAATAATCAATTTTATCCTTCATTAATGAAAATAATAAGTCACACAATCATCAACACAAATTTAGGCAACATGCACACATTTGAAAAGTAAACTTGACACAAAATCACATAGGTGTGCTATAAATCAACAAAACACAATGATACCAAACAGAAATGAACACACATTATCAGTTAAGAACATCATGGCAATTATTATTATCATTATTATTATGGATGAAAAAAGGTTGACGAGACTTTGAGAAAACAATTTAATTAAAACTTCTATATAGATAAAACAACCTAACATAGAGTTTTTCAGGGAAGCTAAAACTGCATTGCAAAAGAAAGGAAGAATACCCATCATGCTCCTCAATCTCTAAATCAGCCACAAAGCTATTTAAACAAAAAGGCAACAGAGCACATGGAAACAAGGTGCGTCATTGTCGTACCAGTGCAGAGGACTCCTTCCATCACTGTCTGGGACATCTGGGTCAACATTCCATTTCATGACAATGTGATATAAGAAAGCTGTCTGACCATATTGAGCAGCAACATGTGATGTCTGCAATGAGCTGTTAGCCGTTACACATTCCATCAATGAAGCATGAAGCTATTAAGAACTCTATCCAGCAATAGTATGGAATAGAGCAAAGCAAGCCTAAATTTAGTCAAAGTGAGGGAGGGGGCAAGATATGTGCTCACTCACTACTCCAGTGACTAATTAGTCACATGAATGCAATTTGAATTGTAACATAGAGAGTAAAAGGATGAAGGTAATATTTTATCCGAAGCCCCTTACAATATACAAAAAGAGAACAAAGCAGCATAGATTGCCTTACCATCCATATAGAAGAATGACGTAAAATGATCATCAATTTGAACATTTAAAACAAAAGAATGCACATATTTCAACAATTGCCAACCTCCCAAATTGCCATGCAGGCATAGGAGTTTGATTTAATTGATAGGTGAATTATACAGATAAAGAAAGTAACCTGATAACCATACATATCAGCAGCACTAACTTGAGCACCTTCTTGTAAAAGAAGCTCTGCAACCTGGACTGCACCTCGTACTGCACTCCAATGCAATGCTGTTTGCCCACTGTGATCGGCGAAGTTTACATCTCCCCCATGCTACATATCAATGTGATGCCCCGAAAAAACAATAAGTGAATACCGATGCAGTAAAATATGAAGTAGTTCTATCTTTATACTACTAAGGGAAGCAATATGTAGTGTTCATATATAACAAAAGCTCTCACAGTTTTGACATACAAATGTCATAATCACCTATGTAACTCATTCTAATTGCATTGTTGCACAAACGAGCTGTGATGTTCCATAAAATTTAAACTGAAAATGCTTTAATCATATTGTCCTCTGCCGTTAGCAAAAACTGTAATGCGTGACTATCCACCAAACCAACCATATCATCAATTTTCACAAGACAAGATGAGATAGCCCAAAAGCCAATGTCCTTGAATAATTGAAACTGAAGAGAGCTTTATTCAATTTATTTTCCAGCTCAGCATGAGTTAGAGATATTTTTTCTTTCCTAAAGTTGTCGTGTTTCTGTGTATGTATATAAACGGAAACAGTGTAATTTTTATTCATTCAATCAACAAACACAAACCTTTCTATTTTGTGCTTCTCTCTCTACTTTCTCTCTCCGAAAAAGGCTCTCTCCAGGTTGTACATTGATTAAAATTGTGTGCACGTGCTGAGCCTTTTTAGTAGCCCACACGTGAAGGGGCATGTTAAAGCATGAAAGTGAGTGTTGTCCCACATTAATAAAAATGAAGAGCTTGAGCATATATATAGGCTTGTGAGTTACTCCACCCATTGCCAATTGGTTTTAGGTTATAATCTCATTTGAGCTTATATACATGACCCGTTTGTTCAAAGCCCAATTGATATATGAAATTTAACATGGTATCAGAGCAAGGTTGCTCAATCTTGATTGCCACCATCTGATATATAAAATTTAACATGTTACCGGAGAAAGGTTGCTCGATGTTGATTGTTACCATCCCGTTTGATTAAAATTGTGTGTACGTGTTGGGCCTTGTTAGTAGCCCCGACGTGAAGAGGCGTGTTGGAGTATGAAAGTGAGCGTTGTCCCATTCATAAAAATGAAGAGCCTGAGCATTTATATAAGCTTATGAGTTACTCCACTCATTGCCAATTGGTTTTGTGTTGGAATCTCATTTGAGCTTATATACATGACTTGTTTGTTGAAAACCCAATTGATATATAAACTTTAACAGAAACAAGCAATATTCACGGAGTCCACGAGGGGGAAGCCCCATAAATCGTCTCGATGACACTGCTAGCAACAGACCCAAATTGGTTATGTGCATTTGCTTTTTATCCCTATATCAATGAGCATTTCCTCATATACTATTTGTCTGTCATTGATACATTACCCATGCTTAAAATCCCTTAATCTAAACCATTCCCAAAGCTAAATATCACCAAAGGAAATAGCAAATGAATTAAGCGAGTCATCAAATACTCCATAAAATGAGAAAAATAATAGAAAATCTAGAATGATAACATTACCTCAAGAATATAGCGAGCAGGAGCAATGTGATTGTTGAGGGCAGCCCACTGCAAGGCATAATAACCAAGAGCATCGGGTTTAGAAAGTGAATGACCTTCTCTTTCCACAAGTCTCTGCAATTTTTCCATATCGCCATACGCTGCAGCCGTGTATACGTCCTCCCTCAAGCTTTCGTCATTCCCTCTTCCCCCAATTCCTGTCGTCGATGAAGATGCCGATGATGCGTTTCGATCCCTCGATTCTGTGACCTCATCAACTTCCTCGATCTCTGACACCATTGAGCTCAACTCGGGGGAGGAAATCAAGAATTGCTATGTCGAGAAGATACGTTAATTTCAGATCAAAATTGTTTGAATTTGTAATAAGAATGAGTAGTTTTCCAGGGTTTTTTGCGAAGGACAGACATAGAAGAACTCCGATGGTGTTTTGACTGTCAAAATGGAGGCAATGACGAAGATAGAGCTACGCGGGGGGGGGGGGGCCGAGGAGGAAAGCGATTCAGAGGAAATTTGAAGGTTGACGTTAGAACTTATTCAGAGGACGTCAGATGTTTTTTTTCTTTTCCGAATAATATGATGATGTTGTCAAATCCTCCAATGCCATAACTTAACTTTTTTTTTAAAATCAATAATACAAGCTATGTCAAATTCAAAAACTCGAACTTCGATCAAGCATTGTTTGATCATGAGCTTCATTCACCAACTACGTACAAAATTTATGACACTTACCTAAGACAAGTCATATACTTCCGCACAAACAAACATGGCAAGTTGATTTCGAGTACCTAAAATGACACATTTCTTTGTTTGATCATGTGCTTCCTTCACCAACCACCTGCAAAATTTATGATCCTTACATAAGACGAGTCCTTGACATACAATATTACAAACAAGCACAGCAAGTTGACTTCGACTATACATAAAGACACGCTCCTTGCAGCTTTGAAAAGCTTCACCCCCTTCGTACCCATCAACCACTTGATGGATGCAAGGGTTCCTCGTCTCTGATGTTTTGTAACAACCATGATTGATATAGGTCTATTACCCGTTTCTTGAGAACCTTCAAAATTATTGGAGATCTTGAAAATGAAATTGTACTAAGTGACAACAATGACATATGTGTAGTATGCTCCACAATAGGGACCGTATACATGTTGACACTAAGAGTACCATCAACATGCTCTTGGGAAAAACTTTCAACATCAAATACATGTTCATCCATTATAGCCTCTTCACAATGACAGTTAAACAGTTGTACCTCTTTTGCCACTATGCGAGTGTCAACTTTATAAATATGTACAATGATGCCTCATAAATGGATCATAATACTTGACATGTTTCCCAACACAACATTGCTCTAAGTTGCAAGCCATAAACAGATAGAGTGGCAAGGGTTTTCCTTCTTTGAAAACTTTAGGATTAGTCTTCTAAGTTCTCTTACCATACAAAGAAGACGACAAATATTATGTGGGGCTTGGGTTACCCCAATCTTCCACACATGTCACGGAATTTGAATTAGGATGACAAGGATGATCAAATAAAGGACTTGTTCTCCGTAATAGTTCCCTAGTTATCACAGGCCTTTTGTAAAGCCCTATGCTATTGACCCACTGTATTAGCCTACATCACATTTCCATTGTCATCTACTCCAGAGACCCAAGACCCGTCCAATACTTTTTCCCTCACTGGGTAATCTATTCCTTAGTCTATCCACTTCCTCGTTGGAGTTTCAATAACCCTTTTCCCGAAGTCTTTTATTTCCATTGATGCATCAACCAAAGCGATTATATATGTGGATTATCATTACCCCCCTGGGATATCATTCCTTAGGAGAATGACTTGGTAGAATCAACGTCAACACAAACAACATGAAAATTAGTCAATGCAAAAAGCACAATGCGAATCGAAGGGCAAATAACTGACTAAGCATATGAAATCAGCTAGTAGGTGCAAATTCAATAGGGGCCATGCTAGAAAACACCAATGTGATGCCAAAGTACTAAGTGAAAAACGCTAGCAATGATATGAAGCACAATTTGATAAATCAAACAATGGATACCCGACTCATTGATGACAATTGAAGCATAAGCCTTTTTGGGGTCTAACCCAACTCCTTTTGCCTCGGGTGATCGACCTCTTAACCATCTTTGTAACAACAATCTAGAGAAACCCCGCTATGGAACAAAGCTATAAAATTCAAAGAAGATAAGGGAAATGGAGAGCATGGAGTCAGAAATGGCAAAATTCCGACTAGAATATGAGTATATGACCATTTGCATCTGGAAGCTCATGGGTGAGTGGAGTGGAGGAGGGTCAGCCTGCAAAAGACAAGCGAAGTGTCGAGAAGGAAAAGTAGGAATAGAGTTTTTGTTGACGGAAATTACTCAAAACATCACTTCCATGAACCACATGCTCCACACCATGCCTATGATGCCTTCACGTTCTCCCTCGGTGGTAGAACTGCGTACTAACTGATGAGTTTTCCAATTGTTTAAAACAATATGAATAGAGCTCGTAGTAGTGCATCATTTCTCGTGAGTGGGGTTAAGGAGAAACAATTTTAAAATGACATAAGGAGTCATTTATTGTTTTAGATTGAGATCTTTCTACCATTGTCAACATTTAAGCAACGACCTTGTTCAACGAGATTTATTACTTTTGCAACAGAGTATCGAGCATAAACCAAGTTGAAAAGCTATTTTTTAGGAAAGTATCTTGCTCTGTAACTCTAGAATCTAGATGCGGTATGGGTTGAATAGACCTTTTAGGCTTGTTTTGCAATGACTGTAGTATTAAAGTCGTAAAAAAAATTCATAGGTTAATGGAATCATAACTCTCTCAAAGTGCCTCCTATTACACACTGCCTACTCCAATATTTATTCATAGAATGTGAATCCCTCCAGAATATTCATAAATTTTAAAGGATTTTTAGAACTCTATGAGCCCCATAGTCTTTTGCAAGCTTAAAAATGAGACTATTATCAATGATAATAAATGAGAAACCATTGTTGCACCTTGTCAAATTTTGACTACATTAACTTGGATGCTCTCTGTTACAGGTGGTCTTAAATTAATGTGGCCAGGCAAAATCTATATTAATTTTCCTAATAATATTTGTTCACAAAGGTTTTTTTCCCCCCCTTCACCCTCTTGAGGCACACTCTGCTTGAAATCTGAAGGTGTTTGTTTCCCAGATTCACAGTTTCACACTTCCCTTCCCTGTTTAGATTTAAAGCCAAGTTTAGGAAAGCTTTCCAAAATGATGAGATATACCAAACATGGCTGCCACTTCCACTCCTATGCCTCCTGCTAAGCGCCGTGGCCGCAAACGCAAGGCCCCCTCCACCACCAACAGCAGTCCCCACCACCGCCACCACAACCCCGCACTCTCCCATCTGATCCCCGCCGTCTCCTCTGCCCTCTCCGCCGCCCACGCCTTCCTCCTCAGCCGCGACCTCCACCTGCTCCCGTCCCACTCACTTTCCCTCGAATCCACCCTCTCCTCTGCCTACCTCTCTCTCTCCAAGCTCCAATCTTTCCTCCAAATCAAACCCCAGAACCCTCCCTTTCCTCCTCCTCCCACCAATTCATGGTTTGAGCGCTTCCTCCTCGACAATGGCGACTCCTACCCCAGATGGGTCGAAACGTTTCGGATGTCCAAATCCACTTTCTGTGTCCTCAGTTCCACTCTTTCTGAGCATTTGTCTTCTTCTCTACCATCCATTCCCCCAAATTTCGCCCTTGGTGCGGCTCTCTACCGGCTTGCCCACAATGGGTCGTTTTGTTCTGTTGGTCGGAGATTTGGGCTTACCTCAGCTGATGCTTGCAGGGCTTTTTATACCGTTTGCAAGGTGATTTGCAGCCAAATGGGGGGCTATTTGGGCGAATTTGCGTCGGACATGGGGAAAATTTCGAAGGGTTTTGAGGGGATTTCGCTGCCTAATTGTTGTGGGGTTTTGGGGATGGAGAAGTTCTGGGTACATGGGAAGGTTTTGGGGGAAAATGGGTTCTTAATTGTTCAGGCTTTGGTTGATTCAGAAGGGAGGTTCTTAGATGTTTCCGCTGGTTGGCCTGGCACATTTAGCCCCGCTTCGATCTTCCCTCAAACCAGGTTGTTCATAGGTGTAGAGGAATCCAAGGAGTTGTTAAATGGGTCTCCATATGAGCTCAGTGATGGGGATTTGCTACCTCAATACATATTGGGTGATTCTTGTTACCCCCTTTTGCCATGGCTTCTCACTCCATTTGAGAAGAGGGGTAGGAAACAAGATTGGGGCTTGAAAGAAATGGAGTTTAATTATGTGCATAAGAGGGCAATGGGGTTTGTTAGAATGGCATTTGGGAGGGTAAGGGCTAACTGGGAGCTGCTCAACAGGAGATGGAAAGAGGAAAGTGTTGAATTCTTGCCCTTCATTATCACGACTGCCTGTTTGCTGAATAATTTTCTTATGAAGCATGGCGAGACCCTTCCAGATGGACAGCCACGGCATGATGAAGAGCACAGTTTTCCAGTATTTGAGGGAGAAGTCAGTGAGAGTGCAGTTAGGACTAGGGATTTACTGGCAATGCACCTTAGCTGGGTAAGCCAAAGACATTGAGCCTTGCTTGTATGATCCTTGCTTTATCTAATTAATGATTTATAATCCTCGTTAAATATTGAATGTTCCAGCTCTAACATCTTAGTTAGCTGATCTTATTAATATGAATGATGATATAAATGTATTAGTATGTTTATTGCTTGGTAAAATTTGTTGCCCTTTAGAGAATGTCTCGGTTGGGAATGGGGATAATTCTATCTGTCTGAAATTGACAAATTTGAATCTGAGACTTGAATGTTGTTAGCTTTTATATTGCCTGTGAGTTTCTGATTAAGGAGGAGGAGCGAAAATGGTTGTTTTAAACATTGCTCCGGGTTACATTGGTGATGGTATTCTACTCACAGACATGCACTATGTATGTGTGTATAAATTGTATTTAGCGGTCAAATTGAGTGTGCTAATTATATTCATTGCGTTTTATATCTAGACACCCCCTAGAAGGATGAATAGAACCAAAACAGTTGTTGCAACATTATTCTTCTACTCAGCAGAACATTTGTACATTTCAGAACAGTATGTGCTCTGGGAATGGAATGTTCATTTACCAATTTGCAGGACCTGATTAAACCCTCCCCCCCCCTTCTCCCCCCCCCCCCCCCCAAAAGGAAAAAAGACAGATAAACACAAAAAAGATAAAAGAAAGCCTAACCAACACCATTGAGGGTGACTTGCTCGTTAGATATTCATGTTAAAGACTTGTGACTCTCCTGGGCTATCTGGTATTGTACCTAAGAAAATAGCAGCTGGCAGTTTTTACTGGCTTTAGCAGGAAAGGATCACGTTAGCGGCCGGACTGGATTAGTCGACCTAAACATTTCAACTCTGAGTGGCTCAAAGGTTTAAATAGATTTTTCCATGTCAACAGCCATTAAATTCATCACATGCATCCTTGGATTGGAATTTTGTGGATTGAGCATCTTTAGGTGTGATATTCTATAAGTGCTTCAGATACCAGATCCATAAAAAGATGGAACCTTCCCTCCAGATTGTTGTTAGGAGCTGAAGAAGTGAGAAATTGAAGCATCCCTGGTTTTGGTTTTTTGACAAGTGCAGCTTTGGAGCTCAAACATACACTTCACACACTGATTACTTACCAAAAAAAAAAACATACACTTCACACACACGCTCACGCACAGAGGTAAGAGAGTTTGAAAATTTGATCTGTTGTTCAGGATGCACAGCATGAATCCCCAGGCCCAGCCAAACCCTTCATGCTCCCCCCGATTCCCCTTTCTCTGTTTTCTTTTTCTTTGCTATATTGTGTATAGTGGGAGCAGGATGGACTGAGATTGGAAGATAGTGGCTCAAGTGCCAATATAGGCAAAGTTTTGGACGTAGGTTTTTAGTAGTTGCTAGCATTGACCTTGAACTGAGCCTTTTAGTCCCAGACACCATGGAATTTACTACTTAAGGGCTTGTTCTTTTCATGGGTAAATTCCAAAATACCAACAACCGACTTCAACCTATTTCAACCCACTTTAACCTATTTTAACCTACTTCAACCCACTTCTACTATTTTAACCAAGTTTAATTTATCACATAAAAAAAATTCAACTCACTTCAACCTACCTTAACCTACGTCAATCCGCTTCATCTTTTTACCCTCCCCAATTTACCCACGAAAAGAACATACCCTAAATATTGAAGTTGTAAGGAATGAATGACTTGAAATGTGTGAGCATGTTCAGTATCTATAGAATGAGTAGCTTAAGTATCTTGAACGAGTTCTTCCTTTGGGGCCAAGGTGATGTTCATCTAGTGGGAGACTGGGAGTTGGCTCAAGTGTCAGATAAAGATCATGAAAGATATTTGAATATGTTGGCAGAGGATTCCCCTTGCAAAACTCTTCTACAGGCAAAAAACAAAGATGACACACTTACAATTGGTCATAGTGCAATAGGGGATGGCTTTACAAAGATCATTGCGTTCAACCCAGTGCTTAAAGAAGCTTCACATACCCTCTGCCATGCCAAGTTAAGAGTCACTCTTCTATGCTCAACATTATGCTCCATGGTGTGAAATATGTAGGAGCTGAATGACGTAATCATAGATGTGTCTGTCCAATAGATGTTAAGGAGAATTGTACGCTTTGCATGATGGGTAGATGGGAAGGACGTAGGTGGAGTTAGTCTGTAACCTGCGGGACGACAACTGACATGTTCAGTGGCAATAGACGGCACAAATTGAGTGTGTTGGCTGTCGTTTAATTTAACTGTGCTCATTTAGATGGTCATATAGATTTATGTTGCTGTTATTTGATTATGTTGCTTTGGCCTTCATATCCTTCTACACTTTGGTCTTTTTAGTTCTTAATCAACCATCCAAAAAAAAGTACGGCACAAGTCGAGAAAAATTCAGCCTCAGTTAACCGCCCCCCCGCCCCCCCCCCCCCCCCCCAAACAAAAAAGAAAAAAAGAGAAGTGCCTGCATAGCTGCTTGCTGCTTGTGATGGATGTTGAGAAGTGAGGTTCAGATATCCTGCTGAGAAAGCTCAAGGACCTGTAATATTCACCGTCAAGAACTCGAATAAATGCTTCCATTCAATCTATTGTTTAGAGATTCAAACTTGCTATTTTCTTCATCTGACCAAATCGGAACAAGTTAGTACAAGACACAGTTAGTATGAACACATGCAGTAATTCAGACCTTCCATGTTTCTGAGCTCAGCCGCTATCTGGCCTGTGAGCATGTAGCCAACAACAACAGCGTATATGACCACCCAGATCTATTGTTACCAGCATGAATGTGCTGTAAAGTGCATCATGTCGTATGGCCACCCTTTTTGCTGCTGTTTAAATGGAGATATGCTAGTTTGGACGAGTACAAGCAAGATGGCACAGTCCCATTTAGCTTGCTGTATGCAGGGTTTAAGGATTTAACAGATGCGTATACAAATTGGAACCTTGGATCCAACATGTAAGCTCTGATGCTCCTAAGAAATTGCTTTCTGTTGTCAGTACCACAAGAACATGTAACCCCCCCAATTAAGATTGATGTTCAATACTCGATAAGAAAAGAAGTGATGAGCTGAAGCAGCACCGAGTTTGGTTCTAACTGTCTGTATCTGATCTCCTCGCACCTCATGAAAGTAAGGCCCACACACTAAAGATGTATATATTACAAAAGTTTGAAGATTTAGTACGATTCGGTACGCACATTAGCCTTGGATTGGGATTTGGGAATGAATTGGGATAGTCATTGTGAATCCCCAGCCCAGGCCTAACTGTCCTTGCGTAGGGCCCTTTGAGTTATCCTTTGTGGTGCAATCAGGACTTTATTCTTCATTCATCTTAACCCAGGTACAGATGGGCCTAAGTTCATATATACTTAGTTTGTCTGCCATATTCAGGTTGAGAGCAAATACTCTCCATTGCTCGTCCTTACCCATCTTCATAGAGTAGATGCACTATGGATCCAAGTCTATAAACCCGGGTCATATTTCAACTGTTGGTCAGGCGAAAGGGGAATCTGGGGAAAGGGTATACAAAGTAGAAAAAATAAAAATAAAAGAATTGTAAATGGTAATTTGCGTTCTTCATGGTAATTTATATATATAAAAAAAACAATCTAAAGCGATGTTAGGGTTTAACCAACTTGCGGTTGAAGCCAGTTTGCAAGAAAGATTAACTAAGAACTTTTCCAGTTTAGCTCCTTATTTACAGGTCCAATTTGTAGTTTCAAGGTTTTTTTTTTTTTTTCTCATCATTTAGATGGGCAAAACCTTTACAGGTAAGAAAAAAATACAACCACTATACAGCTTAAGAAGACAGTTAATACATCCAATAGGCTATGAATTACAAACAAATAAATTCATGCAGCTCACTAGTCCAACATAAACATGAACTAGAACGTTCCCTTATTGACTAGGAGATATCCTAGGAACATAAATCTCTAGCCTGCATTTTGTTTTCCAACTCTTTTCTCAAACTTTTTGTTATACTTTTAATTATCGGAGTCTCATCACCGATAAAACACACCAAGTCTTTTTCCAACATTCAAAGCTTCTTTCACTATTTCAGTAAGGATGAGTGAATTTTGAGTTAACTTTGGAATCTTATTGTCTCTTTTCTTAACCCTGTTGAAAGTTTACATCGTTCACTTTTCTCATGAAGTTGAAGCTCCGTTTCAAGAGGGGCATTGAAAGGGCACAAAGAGCTGTCAATTTCTTCATCCTCCTCCACTGAAGAGCCACAACTTGATACTTGGGAGGGGAATTTTCCAACATAAATCGGACGACTATTACAGACAAACATGTGAACCTCTTTGAGCTTAATTTTTGTTATGCGAGTCATGCCCTACAACAGGTTAATATTTAGGGTGGCTACTAAATCTTAATTATGTTTATGAACATGTGAACCTCTTTCAGCTTCTTTTTTTTTTTTTGAAAAATATCCTCCCCCCCCCCCCCTCCTCTTCATAGAAAAAACCAAAGCTTTCATCGTAAGCTTTAATTACAAAAAACAAAGTGAAAGGAAGTTGCACTAAATTGAGAATCAAGATATATTATGTATATATGCTTTCTTCCAGATCGTTTTGATTGATAAACTTTTTTTAAATTTTAATTTTAACGATCAACTTAATTATTCCCAGATACTCCTAAAAAAATTAAAATTAAATGGCCTCATGGAAAAAGTCTGTCTGGATCTCCTTTTCAACCACTCTTTAAAAAAAAAAAGATCTAATTTTTTTTCAACCAACTAAAGCATCCTTCTTCTTTAAACGTCTTAACTCAAAGGCTATATCATACACCTGAGTGTTTGTACTCCCACATGACATCTAAGTAATTATATATTAAAATATAAAATATACGACAAATACACCACAAAAATATATATAAAATAAATATGAGTGCACATGCTCTTAGGTGTAGATAATAATTTGCCGTCTTGACCAGTTCTCAATTAGTGGATTTCCTTAACTAAAAATTAAATAGAAAAATAATAATTGCATCTCCTTGGGAATTGAGAACAGGGAACTCAATCAAACGTGTCTGTCGTAATACTCATATATTATTGCAAAAAATTCCGAGAATATTTAAGAATTATTAATTCTTGACAGGCTCTCAATTATACATGACTGGGGAGTCACATGCATTTGACATTACTCAATGATGGCCTACAACTTCCACTCCACCTTCTACTAGGGTTGTTAAATAGATCAGATCAGATTGAATTCGTATTTATATCGAACTTAAACGGGTTAAAAAATTTTCGACCTGAACCTAATCCGTTTATTAAACGGGTTGAAAATCTTGACCTGTATCCATTTATTTTTTAAACTTGTTAATCTAAAATTTACCGATTAACCTGTTTAATATAAACAACTCAGGTTCAGGTTATTCGGTTATCTGTTTACTCACTTTATATTTTGATTAAAATATGATTATTGAGCATTATAAATCAATTTTTTGATTTTCATAGAGCATCATAATGCAACTATTGTCTATGATTAACAAGAATCACAATCACGAAACAAATATCAAATTTATTCAACCCCATATTTTCACAATTTTTCCCAAAAAGTACATGGTAATTGGGTAAACTAATCAACTTATTTAATCCATTTAATTAAACGAGTTAAATAGGTATTTTTTCATGTTAAAATTCTCAACCTGAACCTAACCCAATTAATTAAATGGGTTAAATGTGTCAACCCATTTAATTAAACGGATTGAAAATCTTTACTGAAATTCACTTAATTTCGTGTTTAGTTTGGATCGGTAATTATGTCGGATTAACTTTTGACAGCCCTACCTCCTACCAACAAATCATACTTGTATTGACATAATTTTTTATTATTTTTTTGGCTAATCCATTAACATTAAAACCTAAAATATCTTAGTTGTTGGATGTGATTCCTGCCTTTGGTTGGTATACATAAAACTAATTTTGTGCTTTTTTTATATAAAAATAATTTTGTGCTTGATTGAGAAAAGAAAAAATAAATTTGAGAGAAACTAGGTAAGGATATCGTCAAAATTATAGAGGGATAAGAGACGATGTCAACATCATTATGATCTTACACTTAAAGGTTACAAAATATGTCTTTCACTAAACAAACCTTTAGAGAGAAGAAAGATACAATATAAGATTGTATTATCCAAGCTAGATGAAGAACAGCATTGACTCTTCTTCATTGATCAAATTTAATCACCAAAATTACAAAATATATCTTGTCTAAACTATCTGTTATGATTAATATTTTGATCAGTTGGATGAGAGATTACATATCATTTCATCTTCTAATCAAACTCTCTGATGACTTAGATTGTAAAAAACGCTTTTGATTGAACCTTGCTCTATATGAGAAGAAGTAAAGCAAGAAAACAAGGAACATAGGTCCTGTTTGACAAACAGCTGATAGCTATTTGTATTAACTGTTAGTTGTTGGCTGTTTGAGTTAGCTGTTTATATTAGCAGTTTATTGAAAAACTGTTTGGTAAAATTAGCTATTTCTGATAAAGTTATAAGACAAAAAGCCAATTCTTTAAAAGAATCTTCTAAAAAACTCATAAAATTAGCTTTTTGGACTAAAAAAACTCTTTCATCAAACACTCATATTAACTTTTTTACTTGGTGAAATAGCTAAATAAATGGGTGTTTGATAGACAACTTTTTGAAGAGCTTTTTGATTAAAAATAGTTTTATGGATTAAAATTAGCTGCTTGATCTAATTAAAAAGTTGATTTGAATGTTTGGTAAGAAAGTTTTTTAGAATAGTTTTTTGGATTCAAAAAACTAATTTAAAAAAAAAATCTAATTTTAGTAACTTTTTAGAAGAACTTTTTTGAAAATTAGCCTTTTATCTCACATAATTTTGTTAGAAATAACTAATTTTATCAAATAATTTTTTTATAAATAATTAATATAAATACCTAATTTAAACAGTTGATAACTAATAGCTAATAATTATTTGTCAAACAGGATCATAGAAAATTAGAAACGGGAAGCGTGGACAGATGAGAAAGGGACAAGCAAACCGCCAAACACGTTGAAGGGGGCTTATCCAGTCACGCGGCTAATTAAATTAAGAGAGACCTCGCAAATGCCACGTGGCTTTGCTCAGTTGGTGGTGGGAGTGGTGACTGCTGATGTCGGTCTACTTTTCCAAATTTTATTCAATCATGCGTTTTGAAAATGTGCCTTAACATTTTAAACTTTAATAGTATTTATTTTTAATAATATAAGAGTCATTTTGAATTATATTTTTTAATGTAATCTCAAATTTACAATGAATTTAGATAATTTAAATTTTATATATATAATATTATTTAATTTATCTAAAAATATAATCTAAAATAAACATAAATTGTTAAAAATAAATATCTTAAAATTTTAAAATATTAACATCTTTTTTAAATCGAATTACTGATTACCATAACCTCAAAATTTGAATTATTATATTATAAAAAAGGTGCTTTAATCAGTCATTCCCTGACTTTCCGTCCTTGTGATAGGCATGGCGGACCCCCTTTGTTTCTAAACCCTTCATTTTGTTCTCATCGATCTAATCAATTAATTGTCAATGCTTATTCTTTTTTTTCTTTTTTTTTTTTTTTTGGGTGAGATCGATCTGTCTTGGACATATGTGTGAAAGTTCATGAGATTCTAGTATTAGGGGATGAAACTGTGAAGGATAGCCTTAAAATGAGAAAAATTAGCAAAAATAACATTAGATGAGATTCGTATCTAAATCTCTGCCATAAAAGGAACAAATTCATGGATAATTAATTAACATATATATACAATCAATTTGGTCTTAGTCCGATAATTAAAACTTAGGTCTTTAACATATCAGATTATAAGTTCAGTTCTCTCTCTGCTCTCGTTGCTTATTTGAACACCAAAAAGATGTAGTACATAATAAGAGATATGTATATGAAAATTATATGCCGAATCATTATAATTAGAGATTTATTGTCTTCATTTAAATATTTCGTTATTTTTGGTTCGTTTTATTTGCGATCAGCAAAGAAATAGACAGAAGTAATATAGGCAAACACAACTTACTATCAACATAGAGAATTCTGCTTGGTTTCACCGATTAACACATGAACTTGCATTGTTGCCCGTCGGCTCAATTTTAAACTAGACATAGAGCAAAATAGCAAAATATTTGCCCTACTACCATGATCTCTTTTTTGTATACTACTTAAAAGTAAGTTATCAACTTTATTTGCTCAAAGGTCAGGAGAAAAAAGTCGATGGGAAGAAGATATTTATGTACTTAAGTTGGATCCAATGTATTACTCTTTTAATTGATGCAAATATAATCAAAGGTTGATAGGAGGTATCAGACGTATATAAAAATAAATTGAAATTAAACTTAAAATAGTATAGATATTTACCCAACAATTAGAACGTTACGGAATTTTGAGAATACTAGTATGAGACAACAAATGTGCACGTTCCTCTTGATCCAACTGTAGAGTTAGGAAATCTGGAAAGGGGTGTTGGAATGTTGAAGAAGAGTGCAGGGGATAGTTCCAAAAATGAAGAAATAAAAAAAAAAAGCAAAAGGTATTGAGTTGGAGAGGGCTTCAACCCAAAACCTTGAGAGTCTACTAGAGCAAAGAGCACACATGGAAACTAGTGGGCCAGAAACAATTTTATGTAGTTATTTGTCTTTTCTTTTATTTATACTAGTTTGGACCCGTGCTTTGCACGGTGTATGTTAAAATAGACACTTTGAATATGTGTGTGTGT
>JACYFF010031959.1:7815527-7878278 GCA_017589665.1 Selenicereus undatus
TATATTTTAAGAAATTTTGTATGAAAATCTTTACTAATAATTAAGTCAATGTTGTGGGTCCCTCTTATTTATTTATTTACTTATTAATTGCAACTTTTAGACCTTTGGATAAATTATCAATTGAATTACAACTGTTAGATGTACTTAAAAAATACATACGATATCTCAAGAGGGAAAAAAAAAATTAAGTCTATAAAATTATTATCAATTTTCCAAGATTATGCACAATATTCTCGTAAGAAATTCAAAATTGAGATTGAAACATAATCAATCAAATCGATTTGTTTTTGTTTTAATTTTTATTTTTGTTTATTTCTTCATTTTGTATTTTTGTATTCAAAATTGTAATGTCAATATAATCAATCAAATGGATTTCGGTTATAACACATAAATGGATCTTTTATCCAAAAAAATAAAATAAATAGATCATAATATTATTATAGAAATATTAATTCAATTTTTTGGTTCCATATATATTACACATATGTTATTACTCTATATCAAGCGTTTCCAGTGAGAAAAATTCATATCAAACTATACGTAATTCATTTTATGGGTGGCTAGAAGAGGTATTCCATGAGTGCAAAAATCCATGCATTGATGTATTTACAATGGATTTGCTTTAGTTATCTCATATGCTCATATTTCCATGAGGATCATTTTAAATCTCATGAATAATCAACCACTTATTTTAAGCCTTGATTTTATATTGTAGCTTTATATTGTTCAAAGAACCAAATTAAGTGAGTAAACTAATATAATAAAATATTGTTTCATTTTGCTTAATTATTCTTTTCCAAATGATAAAGACGCTGATCATATGAATTATAAATTACTTTGACTTGCTTATGCTTAGAAGAAAGAGTGTTTTACAAAATCCCATAACTATTTAGTTAATTAAAGATAAAATAAAAAAGATTCAAAAAATGACATATAACTGTAACTAAGTGTATAAATTCAAATGTAGTTTTTCTTCTATGTCTTCATTGTTCATATCGTATGGATGATGCAAGGTTACGAAATATTTTTTTTTTGTTTAAAAAAAATGGGGTGCATAAATTCCAAAAGACAGGGGAACATATCTTCACCCGTATGTTGTGTGACAACATATCAATTTATGAGTTGTTTGTTAGTTATGCGCACCTGTATGTTAAAATTCAAATACTTTAATACTTTATTCCTTCATTGGATCATTAAAATATTAATACCATTCACAAACTTCAATACGTATATATTTTCAGTCATTTAGAAAAAGTTATTAAAGTATATTTTGTTTTTAGGAGTTAATAGATTCCATTACAAAAAAAAAGTCAAGAAATAATATACTTTTAATTATGATAATAATTATTTTTATTAAAAATCTGATGATTGTGATTATATAATCAAATAATCTAATAATATTATGATGATAATTTTTTTATTGATTTAGGAAAGGATATCAAAATATATTTTGTTTTTAGGTAGTTAAGAGATTCTGTTGCCAAAACAAAAATCAAGATATTATATATTTTTAATTATGACGAAAATTATTTTATTAAAAATCTGACGGTTGTGATTATATAATCAAATAATCTAACGGCTCAAAATCTCAAATTTATGAGAAAATTCAAAAAAGCCACGTCATCACAACATTGCTTTTATATATAGTATAGATTAAACTAAGTTTTTTTAATTTTTACCACAGATTATTTTTTTTTCGGAAGTCTCTTGGAATCAGCTTCTCTATAAATAGAGATATCGGTGGAAGTAAGACTGCTTATATCTGGATCTCCCTAGACCCTGAAAAAGCAAGACTCACACTGCGAATTGTTGTTGTTGTTGTATTATATTTTTTCAGAAGGATTGTTGGATAATCCACTACACCTACATTGAACGCGTTCTTACTGTTGAATAATATTTTAAATCTTTGGCAAAAAAGGGGAAAAAAATTCATGGATCAATATTTCAAGAGTAATTAATGGAACTTAAAATATGTATAACTTTAATTTTAAGTTACTCTGCTGTTGGTCATAATTGACAATTTTGACTTTTCGTGAGACTTGCAGTTAGCACACGATGAATCATCAATATTTTTGCACAACTTGATTGAGATGTCTTTTGTCTCGAGACTCTCATTGGAATGTGACAGAACATGTCTAGTTGTCTACTAGAATCATTAGGGTATGCATCCCCCCCTCCCCCCCCAAAAATAGACTGACTTGTTCCAATTAGATAATTTTTGATATCTCTTATGGTAACATAATAAGTCGATTAAAAAAAAAACAAATTGAAATACGAATGAACATTATTAGTCAGAATAAATGTTGTAATATGATGCTTGTACATGCACATTACTAAGTGATGCCTAATAAGTTGTCAAAAGTCACAACCTACATCGTAGGCGCACAAGTTATAAATGAATAAGGCCACCATATAGTCTTCCTTACATAAGGCCCTTTTGGCTGGCTCACTCTTCAGTTACTGCCCTAGAGCAATGTTGAATAAGTGAGAGTACTAAAAATATAAATTACATCAATTTTATCAACTACTTTAAGTGAAATCATGTTGCCTTTCTTAAGTCATCTCAAATGTAGTTGCTCTACTTTGTTGAAATGCATCTCCTTGTAGTTGTCAGCATGATGAAATTAACTTAGTTATTTTGCATTTATATGTATACTTATACTTTGTTATAAAGATAAAAGTGTGATTAAATATTACTATACACAACAGATCCTTCCATTACTCAATAATTGATGTGGCCTAAAAAGATGACTTAAATTTTTGGTAACACATGTAAACTAAGGTATCATCTACCCCTAAGATGTAGTCAATCCTTTTATATTGGTTAAGTTGGATTCTGAAGAACAAATCCAACCACGACAAACAACATGAGGAATATATTTTCTGCATTTTTTTTTGTTTTAAATTGTATTATTTGTAAGAATGTATATGGAGGTAAAGTTAACTACATCTGAATATCTTTAAACCTTGTAAAAATAGAACGCACACTGAGAAGTTTTATAGTGTTTGTTGTAATTTTAAATTATATTGTTTTCTTCTGCTGTAAGCCCTTTTATTATACAGGGGGGAAAATCTGTATGATTGCTTAATATTTTCCATAAAAAAAATTTAGTTGAAACAACCAAAAACCGCGTGAAAAATCACGTAAGTTATGTTACAAATCGCCCCTAAATATTAGCCCCCTGATTTTCCTACCCTCTACCCCTGTCTCCCCTGTTCCTGCTCCTCTGAAGAAAAATTTTAGAAACCACAAAAACCGCTCCTTTCTCCAATTTATCTCTCCTCCCCATTATGTAATTATGTCATGCCAATGTGCTGCTGCTCGATCGACACAACTTTTCTTTCTCCTGATTTTCTCCGCATTCTTCTTCTTCTTCTTATCATTCTCCAATGCCCTTCAAGATTTTCAAGCTTTCGCTTTTCACGGTTAGCTTTGTTTTGATTGAATTTTCTGTTTTTTCTTGTTGGGTTTTAAGGTTTCTGGGGTAAATTTTGCTGGGATTTTTTGCAGATGAAGTTAATGGGTATGAGAGGTATGGAGGTGGGGTGATGAAATGGGAGAATCATATTCATAGGAGGTCTATTGCTGAAGCAGAAAATGGCAACTCGTCGCTGATATTGGCAGCTAAGAGGACTTACAGGAGAGACCCACTTGATAATTTCAAGCGATATACTGGTGGCTGGAATATCAGCAATACCCACTACTGGGCGGTAAGTTTTTCTTCCCTGAATTCTTATTCAACTTCAATTTCTTCCGGTTTGTATTAGGAGTATTTTGGGTAATATGTAATCAAAGATACGTCAACCCTTCTTGGGTTTGTTGGTGGAGAGTGTTTTTGACCTGGTCCAGCGTTTCAATTTGGTCTTTGTTGGTTTTTAGATTTATTCTGCTGATTTTTTGCCTTTTTCTTTTTCTTTTCTTTCTGGGATTCTTGCCACATCTGGGTATACATAACTTGATTTCAATCTCATTTATCAGTTTAAGTGGTGTTTTCCAGCATCCTGTGTTTTTCATGATTTACAAGTAGTATCTGAAATTGATTGATTGGTGAATGATAATATGTAAAGTCTAGAACTTGTATGGAGGTTATTGTGTTTTTGTTGACTTTTAACAATTTATGAGTATCTGCTGTACTGAATTTATGATTTTGGGCATATCTTGAGTTTGAGTTTTTTCATGAGTTGCTGATTGAATTAGATTTTACCTAAATTTTATGGCCTTTGCTGATTTCAAATGCCTCTTGTTCAACATTTATGTGGGGTCCTTTGATTTTGTCAATAGATAAGCTATTTGTCTGTTGAACTTTCTACTTGGTTCAGTTCGGAGGTTGAAAAGCCCTAATTGTTTTCCAATTGCGGTTTATAATTAATAATTTATGCCTATTCATAATATTCATGGAAGAATTTGTTAACTGATTATGGTTTGTTGCTTGTAGAAGCGAATGTTCCTCAATCTGGGATTTATAGGTGCCTTGCGCTTTTTCTGTATCTTGAATTTGGAATGGTGTCCAGTAATACCCATTATTGAAAGCGGATAGTTTCGGCTGTATTTTTCAGTTTGAAGTCACTGAAGTTTCTCAACAGACATTATATATCATGTAATGCTGGCCTTTGCTTATAGTTCATGTAGTTTCTGCAAGGGATACCTCGTCTGCTTGTTCAATGCCCCATCTGATTTTGTTGTGATCATAGTTGTTGCGAGAACTGAGAGTGTAAGATTGGGTTTGGCTCCATGTTTGTGTTCCATTATCCATGTTTAACCCAAATTAGCTTTGGTCTCTTTTGTGGCTTCTACATATTGGTTCACGGTTTCTAAGTTTCTAACTTTGATGTTGATGTTCATTGTATTCTCTATGCAGTCTGTGGCCTTCACTGCAGTCCCATTCTTCGTTGTTGCTGCAGTGTGGTTTGTGATTTTTGGGCTTACTTTGGTCTGCACCTGCTTATATTTCTGCTGTTGCAGAAGCGCACCATATGGTTATTCTCGAGTCTGCTATGCACTTTCACTCATTTTCCTCGCCCTGTTCACAATTTCTGCAATGTAAGGCTCCCTTTGCTCTTAGTGCTTTCTTTTACTGAAAACTTTAGGGAGGGAGATCTATACAGGAGTTGGTTTATAACTGAAGAAAACCAAGCTTCTTCATGACCTTTCTGTTTTGTGACTGCTAGCGGTTTGACAGTTGTAAAATAAGTGAATGCACGCACACTGTACCCATAAACAATTGGAATAACCTCTTCATGGATTGTGTGGTCAAAACTTCAAAACTATGATGACAAACTTGTGGAAGTGTTGATCAACCTAGTTCTTTGTGCTTTCAAGAGCTATTTCGCTGGATTTGAACAACTCCTTCAAAGTCTAAAGCTAGTCAATCAAGGCTGGGTCCCATTGTTTCTCTATGCCTTTTTAAGACTAAGGATAATTTGTCTGCCTTGCATAGCCGTGTGTGGAGCCACAAATATATCCTGGTTTTAATCACCTTTATGCCATCACATTTTCAACAGTGATCATCTTTAAATAGTCGAAAGTTTCATTAGCACTATCTAAATTGAACAAATAACTCCTTTTTCTTGCCTCGCTTCATCTTTAAATGATTTTCCCTTCTCATACGTTAACATAAAACTTATTTTTGGGGCTTCTATGTTTAACGCGCTGCTTCTTCTGTTAGGTTTTGAAATGTGCTTATCCATTTTGTTTGATGTAATTGCAGCATTGGTTGCATTGTTCTGTACACTGGCCAGGGCAAGTTCCACACCAGTACGACAACAACATTACGATATGTTGTGAGTCAAGCAAATCTTACAGTTGACAATCTTAACAACATATCTCACTATCTGGATGAGGCAAAGAATATAGGGATCGGCCAGGTGAGGCTACCGGAAAATATCCAGAACAAGATTATTGATGTTCAGAAAAAGATAGATTCTGCGTCGACTACACTTTCAGGCAAAACCCAGGATAACTCGAAAAATATTCGGACGGCCTTAGATTCTGTGTAAGTGAGAAATCTTCCGCTTATTGCATTAGTGTTGTCATTGGTGAGCCGAGGAAACACCGTTACACAAGTGGTGGAGTACTCACCTTCTAAATGGACGGTCAGGGGTATGAACCCTGCTACTTGCAAGGATTAACTTACCCCTTACCCCTTACACCCTTGCAAGTGGGAAAACTTAGCCGTCTTAAGAAACAAAATTTAAGGAAAAGGTCATTGGCAAGTTTGTGAAAATCATAATCCATTCTTTGCAACTCAATGCAGGAGGTTGGCTTTGGTAATTCTTGCCGCAGTTATGCTTCTGCTAGCATTTGTGGGATTCTGTGAGTTCAAAAGCCTGCTATTTACTGAATTGTCATTTGCTTGTTTACCTTGGCCGCATTTTATTCACTCAAGTATTGTCTCTGTTTGTTGCAGTGCTGTCAATATTTGGAGTTCAAGGTCTAGTGTACACGTAAGTGTACCTTCTTTTCTTCTGCTGCCCTCTTTTCTTTTTCTTTTGTTGTGTAGTTCATGTCTATGGTTAAACCTGAACCTTTTTTCTTGTAAAGTAACTGAATTATGTCCTTTGTTTTGATTTGCAGACTGGTTATCCTTGGTTGGCTTCTGGTGACATTGACATACATCCTGTGTGGGATCTTTCTGCTCCTTCACAAGTAAGTCCTATTGAATCATGCCTGTATATTGCTCTTTCACCTCTTCACAACTACTCTGGGAGAGTAGAAATAACAATCACCGCCACCAACCAGTGTAATCCTGCAGTGTGGCGAAATCTGGGTAGCTCAAGGTGTATTTGGTCTTACGCCTAGCTAATGAAAACTAACAAAGATGCCATTCTTGAGAGACCTATTGAAAACATTTTTAATTTAATAGATGAAGATCAGAACATTAGCATGGAGAGCTCAGAAAATGCTGTTACGTCATCATTTGCTGATGGCTTTTTTTGGGCCGGGGGGGGGGGGGTTGCATATTGGTATCGAGAGCGATTTAAGTTGAGTCGTCTTATGACTGAAATCATGGAGGCCCATTTTGGCATGAGACCCTCGCCTTGGCCCTATATCATTGACTTGTTCTCTGTTCAATTACATGTTTGAAAGAGGAACACATATAAGGAGTCCAGCAAAGTCCTTGGCAGCATGAACACAGCTCTGTCCTCTGGTCAGATAGTCAAGGCAGTGCACATTGTCCCAATTTCTTTGGCAATGTTATTTTTCTAGGCAAATTATAGGTTCTCATGTTAGCTTCTTCATGCAGACTGAGGACTATTGAGCCTTCAGGGATGATCCTCTTGACGGCCAAGGGCTATAGTATTTACGAACTTGACATCTGTACAGTTACTTTCTCAGTTGGTTTTCATTTTTCCGTGAGGTTTTTTTCCCCTGTTTCGGGGGGGAGGGGGAGTGATGTTGCCATCGCAGTACTTTGCAGATGTTTCTATCATTCAATCTAGACAGAGATATAGGTTGCTCAAGTGTAACTCATACCTGATAGTGTTTCATGACTATCCAACTGCTTTTGCAGATACAGCAATGTAGGTTGTAATAACTAATAAACCACTTTCTACAATATTACTGTGCTAGCTGACGAACATAAATAAATGTGTAACTTATACCTGATAAGTGTCCTTAAATTCTCCATGGTGATAGGAAAATAAATGTGTAGCTAAAGAAGATTACTCGTGTGTTAACAGTATTGAGCTAAACACAACATGTTAAAGAGGAATACATAGAGGGATGTACTGAAGCTTATCAGGAAATAATGGCTGTGTTCATTTCATCTTCTGTGGTACTATCTTTAGAGTCTTACAATGCATCTCAGAGCCCAACAGGCCTAGATTATTTTGTTTCACATGAAACGAAAGGGTTGTTTCTGATACTAAACATTTTGATCTTTCAGTTGTAATACAGCTCAGTGAATGACCATTAAAAAAAAAAAAAGGAGATAGATCTACAATTTAAAACTCCAATTCCTATTTAGAAGATTTGAATTCCAATGTCAGAAATTGCAATGAGGCAGTTTTGTCACTTCTTCTAAAGTCAAAACTCAATTTATTTCTGTAGCGTACTTTGGTTTCTGATAACTCTGCCTATCCTGTGTGATATGGCCAGTGTTGTTGCAGACACTTGTGTAGCCATGGACCAGTGGGTGCAAAATCCAACAGCGCATACAGCCTTGGATGACATATTGCCTTGTGTGGACAATCAAACAGCACAAGAAACACTGCAGAGATCTAAAGAGGTGACAAGTCAGCTTGTCAGTATGGTTGACGTGGTGATTGGCAACATTGCCAATGCTAACCAACCACCCAATACTCCCCCACCATTCTACTACAACCAATCAGGTCCTGCGATGCCTGTCCTTTGCAACCCCTTCAACTCTGACTTGAGTAATCGGACATGTGCTGCGAGTGAAGTAGACTTCGATAATGCTACAGAGGTAACACCGATCCACATGTTTTCGCCTATTTACCGATTAGGAAGAAAAGAAACCATTTTATGCCTACGACAATGGTCTTGCTCTGAAATGGGCAAATTTTAAGCCAAGCCTCTTGAGGACTAACCTTTGTCAAGGCTTTTAGGAAAGGATGAACTTTTGCCGCTTAGAGAAGCTGAGGTTAATTGTGGCCAAATGGGCGGCCGAGGGTGGTCGTAATCTGGGTGGGCTGGTCGACTTGTCTCTTTGACTGGCCTGACCAACCTTGGCATTAGACTGACAAAATCATTGTTGTGCTTATGGATGCCATCAGAAGCCTTATCCCTAACCCAGCTCAGCTGGGCATTGCCCATCAAATTGAACAAGCTGAGTTAGGTTGGTGTGCTCACTGCAACCGAGCCCCCAAACTCCACTGAGCTAGGCTTACGCGCCAGGACCTGCCCATGAACTTTCTCAGTTGGACCCACATTTATATTGATTTAGAGATTCTCCTATTAGTCCCCGTCTAAAATCCATTTCAGGGCTTCAGGGTTGGATGACAACTTGCTTTATCTGTACATAGGTGTGGAAGAACTATGTCTGCCAGTCCAAGATGGTTCAGAGAAACGAAATTTGTGCGACAACAGGAA
Organism: Selenicereus undatus; assembly: GCA_017589665.1. NCBI lineage: Eukaryota > Viridiplantae > Streptophyta > Magnoliopsida > Caryophyllales > Cactaceae > Selenicereus > Selenicereus undatus. The sequence continues at coordinate 7,824,580 of JACYFF010031959.1, forward strand.
GGCTAACACCCACATTATACAGCCAAATGACCTCAGCAGTGAACGTCGCCTATGGTCTATACCATTACGCTCCATTTTTGGTGGAGCTCCAAGACTGCACTTTTGTGCGAAGCACCTTCAACGACATCAGTACAGGTTATTGTCCTGGCCTGAGGAAGTACACTGAGTGGATCTACATCGGGCTGCTACTGGTCTCTGCTGCTGTCATGTGTTCTTTGATTTTCTGGGTTGTCTATGCAAGGGAAAGGAGGCATCGCGTCTATACCAAACAATTACTGGCCAATGGAGGCCACTAGACGAACCTTTCTTTTTTGAGAGGAACGGCTAGATTTGAATTTGGTGGAGGCGACATGTGTATAGAGACGTACTGCGTGCTGTGTGGTTAGCTCATTATATACATAATTTGCGATGATATTTTCTATTTTCTATTTTCTATTTTCGACCCTAGATTTGAGTACATAGGCATGTGTGTTTGGCTGTTGTTATGCTAACTCCTGTAGTGACAGTCTCATTGTAAGAAGCAGTTGCTGTTAGTGTGAGAGACCTAATTTACAATCATCTAATTTTCCAGGCTGATTAACTTTTGTCTTCCTCATCTCTCATTTTTGTTTTCAACTTTAACAAGTTGATACTTACCCTGTTCCATGAACTTCTCTCTGCTCATCAGCATTACTCTCCCTAAAACGGGTGGTTGCGGAAACCCCCCAAAAAAATTTCTTGAGAATAAAAAAACCCTGGAAAAAATATGTATCTTGTTTGGGCATTTTAGTGTTCATATCCTCTAATCTTTATATTAAAAATGGTGGCTTAATTATCATAATCAAACACGAAATATTGAATGGGGAAGATAATCGAAGGGATTTGCGCATCAATGTTATTAACTGGCATCCATCTGCCCTGAAATTTACTATGTTTCGATTATTTCCGTGCAAAACCCCAACTCATATAGTTATAACTGATATTCACTCATATTAAAATGAATAATATTGCGATATTTGGTTGAATGTAATGTAATGCAATCAACTTTACAATATAAATATGATTACAAAATATGTGGTAATTATAATTATAAGGTAGTTGTTATCTGTAAAAGTTTCTTACAACTAAACAAGAAAATGAAAAGACGATTACAAACTTATTTGTATTACAAGATTGTTTGTATCCAATCAAACATTACTTGTAATTCAGAATGTAGTTTTACAACATAATGGAGATCGCTTTGACATTCGTATTGAAGTTTCAGTTAAAAAAATTTATATGACGATCCATCATTCATGAAAGAGACAACACCACCAAGAATTTTCTATATTAACTTTGTTTGCATTAGGTTGAGAATGGGGGTGTATTGTTATGGATTTGGACCAATTGCAAGGTATGGGACTTGTTCCACATCGGTTGTACGGGCAACTGATGAGGGGTTTAGAGACCAAATGCACTCTCTCACCTAATAGGCTAGTCGTGACCAACGTGGCCTGGGAAAGCCAGTCGTGACCAACGAGGACGTTGGCCCTTAAGGGGGGGTCGAATGTTATGGATTTGGACAAATTGCAAGGTATGAGACTTGTCCCACATCGGTTGTATGAACAACTGATGAGGGGAAATGAACTCTCTCACCTAATAGACTAGTCTTTTGGGATGAATTCTCCTGTTTGGTTTGTAACATGTTTATTATTAGCTTTAGAAGAAGAATGCTTGTTATGATGATTTTTTATGAATGTACTTACCTTTGTATTAGAGAATTATTTTTTATGAAAATTTCATAGGACTGCATATTTATCAAACTTTCTCCTTTCTCATTGTCAAAAGGAGAAGGTTTAGATCCTCCATTTTACTGGAGTCAAGCTACTGTTGGCTCAATAAGGGATAGAACTCTCCCATCACATATTTTCTCCATTTAAAAGACTCAAACCTAAGATCTTGCTTAAGGGGAACAAATGTCAAATCATTTGAACAAACATGTGTTGGTAAAAGGGGTGGACGTAACACGAGGATTTCCCAGGATTTACAAGAAATCTTTAACAACCATTTTTTTGTTCATTATTTTCTATTTTAAAAGCCTTTGTAAATATTACATCCAATAATCTCGTGACATTTCTTTTTCCCTGATGAGAACCTGTTGGGAATTACATAGAAAGTGAGTATGTGGAATATTTCTGAATATTTCCAAGAATCTTTGCAGAAATATACATACTTTTTTTTCCCTAATCAGTCTCAATTAATTTAGGAGAATTTCTTGGTAAAACCTAAGAACAAGGACATGCTATTTTTCAACATTACAAAATAATAATTTAACTAATAATCGTGTAAAATTGATCCCATGCATAAGCCGTAAGCTTCGGGTAGTTTAAGGCTCAAGAAACGTGAATCACATATCACATAACACCAAACAAAATTTTGACATCCCAAAATTTGTATGCATGGCATCCAAAACCGGATGCTTATGTTCTCCGACCAAGCACCCTGGCTCTTTCAGGTGTCATTTACACCGTCAAAATTACACTGATCATTTCGGTACCTATTCGAGCCTCAGTTCCTATTCCAATCCCATTGTTAATACTTCTTCGAAGATTACCTCCCGACGTGTAAGTAAAAGTAATAGATCATTAATCAAAAGTCTAGCAAAAAGGAACTCGGTTTCAAGGGTGTTTCTTCTTCAAGTTAGTATTAAGTCTTCCAGTCATGATCTTCGTAGAAGGAGAAAGAATTTTCAACCTAAACCTACCAGGTTTTATCTTATGAATTATCACCATAATTAATCATGGAGTCGATGTGTTTTATAATCTTCAACTTGATTGTATGGAATATCAATTATTATTAACTTTTGATATTCCCTTTTTTAGTTTTGATCCTTGTTTAGTTAAATCTGATCCTTGTTTAGTTTTGATGAGAACCAGGACTTTTCAGTTTTCACCACTGATCGCAGTAAAAGGATCGTTGTTTAATATCTGTATATCAATAATTTTTATGCTAATGAGATCTTGGCTGTATGGTTAAGATTGAAGCCTAATTACATTACGTATTGCTTATAAGTTTGGGTTTAGTTCTACTCTTTCTTTTAAATGTCATTCTATTGCAGTGATGAATGTCTTGTTTCATATGAATTTCTTGTTTAAAAAAATCATTGTTACATTAGCTAAAAGTAGTTGAAATATGCTAAAATCTGCTGAAGCATATTGAAACATACTAAAACTTACTAAATCATGTTAAAACATGCTAAATGATCGAAGAAAATAACAATAAGTATTTTCAATAAATACTTAATAGTGTTGAAAATTACGAAATTGTGCTGAATGATACTAAATTATGCTAAATTGTATTGAACAATGCTAAATTAGGTTGAAAGTAGATGATGAATTATGCTGAAAGTCGTCAAATTCTGATGATAAATACTTATAATAAGTTAAAAAGAATATGTCTAATGTGAGTGTATAATTCAATGTAGATATCAGTTAGTTTAACTAGTAAAGTTTTTAAAAATTGTTACTAGAGACACAGGTTCAAATCTTATATTTATCGACTTTTGTGCTTCATTTGCATCGCAAAAAAATACATAATATAATTCAGCTACAAAAAGTTATTTAATTTTTCCTTTGAATAATCTTCCCAACATAACTTACTCGATGGACTTTTTTAAAGACACAAGTATACCAATTATTATTTTTTAAAAATAATCAAACCAATTATCAATTAATTGTTGTTGTCTTTAGTGGAATAGTCGAACACGTAGTATACACTCCTCCATTAAAACTCACCATCTCAACGGCCGTTTCACTAACCTATACTCGCTTCACATTCATTCTACCCTCCAATCCACTGGTGGCAACTTCAGCGAATCCCACCAAACTCCAGGGCTAATCCCGTAAATACACATCCCCCCCCATAACTCCCCTGTCCAACCGCCTCCTCCCCTTTACTTCGCCGCACCACACGGAGATTGAGAGAGAGAGAGAGAAAAACAGAGAGACAATCCAATCAAAAATTCACTGCTCCTGAAATTCTTCTCCCACAAGATCAAACACAGAGAGAGAAAGAAGAGAGAGAATCATCAATGGCGACGAAAAAGGGAGTCCTGAATCCGAAGCAGCGAAGTTGCCTGTGTTCTCCGACGACTCATCCGGGCTCGTTCCGGTGCCAGCTTCACCGGAATTCCAACTCCGATCACTTGAAGAAGAATACGAACAGTAGGATATCCCAGGAGTACTTGGAGACGAGAGCTAATTCACTCAAGGCCTTTCTTCTTCAGATGATCAAGCCTTCCAGTCATGATTTGCAGAGGAGGAGGAATTTCCACCCTAAACCCTCCAGGTTCTCTCTCTTGAACAACAATAACAATACTAATCATCTTCATCATGGGGTTCCTGTTTCTTGATCATCTTTTCATCTCCATCTTGATCCATCGATCTCAGTTTGAGGAGTAATTAATTTGGGTGCTTGTTTTTTCGTTATCAACTTTGATTCTCCTCTGTTTCGAATCTAGGGTTTATATGTGTATTCCAGATATCAATGGTGTAAATATCTGCCAAGTTTTGTTTTGCTTGTGCCGTGAATTTTTTTGATGAGGCACCAATCAACACTCGTTTCTTGTTTTGCAAACAACTGGTATCAATAATGTGCGTATGGTTTTTTTTTTTTTTTTTATAATTTATAGAAAGAACTTGGATATAATTTAGAAATCTTGAAAGGGTTGATTAATTAATTGTTTGGGAATATGTAAAACGGAAGTTTGGCATCAATTAAGATCAAAAGTACTTTAATTAGGCAAAGCAAAACGCAAGGCAGAGGAGTGGGTAAGCTAAGAGCAAATTCATTGGTGAGTGAATTTTTTAGCTCATCGATGGGGCCTACTATTGTCATATTAATTTTCTCTATAATTTTATATCTCACAATTCTCACTCTCTCTAGTGAAAGGCTCACTATTTTGCATCACAAAATAAAATAATACCTATGAACTTTACATCTAACAATAAAATAATACCTATAAACCCACTCTATAACACAAAATCTTATTTTTAAAATTTTTAAAAAGAAAAACTAATAAAAAAATATTAAAAAAAAACAGAACAAGTTCACGAGTGAGCTCGCTGGTCTGAGCCTTCCAGTGAGCCGTGAGGCACAAACCTCACCAATCTCTCTCTCCTCCTTTTTTTCCTCGCGAGCATACCGTTGTATATGCTCTAATTGGCTTAGCTTTAGGTGTAAGAAAGTATTAATTAGTAGCGCTATTTGTCTTTTCTTTTTCCAGATAATCGTGTTTCCTTTTCTTACCTTTATACTCGTACGAATATGATATAGACTCAGCATATTTGTGTGTATATTAACTTTATTTATTATACTCGTATTATGCGCATGTTAGATGTTGACTTTCTGTGTTCTTGCCACTACTTTGATGTCACTTGAATGCTTGTTATCTCATCCAAAGATTTTATGTAATCAACTAATTAGGTTTTATGACAAAAATATATTTACTTTTCATATCATTTATTTTTGTTCTTGGATCATCCATTTTCGGGTTAATTTTTTTATTTTTAGAAAAAGAATTTAAAAATCGTACGTTTATGTTTTTCAATTCATTCCATCCTGTTGTCAAAGACATATGAGAATGTTTGCATCTTGTCGCGAGTGCCCTTCATTACGTTGTCAAGTTGGAGATCATGTAAACAAGCTATTTTAGGTGTAATATGGTTGGAAGTTTCAAATCTAGGTGAGCTTTTGGTGGCCACCAAGTAGTAATAGATCAAGAAAAATATACGTATGATAATGAGATGTGAAACACATTGTTATAGCTTGATATGAAAAAATTTGAAATTAAATATTGAAATAATGGTCTACTAATGATATTGTTGTCGAAATGACTAATGTCGATTAAATATTTAAGTAAAGATTAAGACTAATGTTACACCATACTGTGTTTGTATATATCGTTGCATTAAATACATATTCTTAGATGTCTTCCAACCAAAAAATTATGGATGGAATTGTAACATGTGTTATGCAACAAGACTTGAATATAAAAGCGAAATATCATAGTTTAGCATTAGATGGTATTCATCTCTAATCGCTAATAAGAATCGAAATCAAAGCAAGGAAAGACGAAGGAACACAGCCTTTGTTAGCTGCCTGACTAATTAATTTATATTTAATTGACTGTCACGGTTTGCCATTAATTTAAGATAATATTAGTAGTATTAGGAAGGTCCCACAATGCGGGAATTAAGGCGTGTTTGGATTGGACAAGTCCCGACCATGTGGAGTGGGAATGTGGGATGTGCTAGTTGCACTAATAAAGTCGGGGACACCCTGGCCTTGCCTACTGCCTTGTTAGTTGCGCGGGCTTTCTTGAAGAGCAAACGCTGTCCTAACAAGTTGGCCCTTGCTCCCTTGTTTTTGAGTTAAGCTATGACCCTATCATCCTTCGCTATTTGTTTGTCTAGGGCCGCAACATTGCGACTTGCGCTCACACGGCAAAAGACGTTGGACGTTGCCACACACGTCATGCTCTCTCTCAATGTATATATATATACACACACGGTGGTTTCTTAATTTCGGGGCTAGAATTGAACTATATACATTAGTAATACGGGACAAACCTCTACATCTTGTAAAGCTTTCATGATTTGAAAAATTATGGTAAAGCTTGACGTGCATATAATAGTATAACCTAATAACCTATTCATTACCTCTATCAATATTACATAAAACTTAAGAGTACATATGCATGTAAAAATTGTGGAAGTCGAAAACATATGATGATGTAATATAAAAATTATTACTCAGAGATATGTAAGAATTAAAAATCCAATACAGTAGGAACTAGATTGAAGAATCGGAAGAATTGTTGAACACTAATTATATACGAGCCAAAGCAATTAGGGCCTGTTTTTTCCGTTGGGAAACAGGGGTTGGGAAATGGGTGAAAGTAATTGAAGTGAGTATTTTTATTTTATTTTTTTTGTTGAAATGGGTTGAAGTAGGTTGAAGTTGGTATATTTTTATATGATGGGTAGAAATTGAATTCATACATAAGTCATAAAGTAACATCTGGAAATGGTGGACTGCAAAGTGCAAAGTGCAGGATGCAGTATAATGAAGCACTTGCGGATCCAAACGCACATCAAATTCCAATATCATGCAACAGATCCAAATGCATTGGGTAGAGATTTCTAAACCTTACAACGTCAAATTTGGCTACTTGAGACTTCAAGTAAAGATACATTAATTAGGTTTTACTTTGGAGTTGCAGATTGTACTGCACTTATATATATTTTTTTGGGGGGGTTCTAAGCAAATTCGTCTCAAATGTAAAGATAATACTCTCTTGTGCTACCGAGAATAAGGAATTCATGACAATAGATCGAATATCCTCTTAGTAACACATAAATCCTTAGTCATCACCGAATTTTAAGGTTGATTAGTTATAAGTTCTATCGTCACTAATTGGGATGACTTGATTAGCTCAACGTTGGCTATAATCACGTGATTACTGTACTAGTTAACTGCTAAACCTTAGCTTGTAAGCTATATATACAATCTTTCAAACGTATTATCCTTTTGTTGGAATATTCTCATGGCAGACCAAAGTACTTAGCAGCAAATTAAGGTGATTAAGTAAATTGATTAGCAGAAGCATTGCTGATAAGCTTGTTGCTTAGCTATTAGGCGCAAAATAATACTGTTTGCATCTAAATCTTCTTAAACCCCATCAAAACAGGATCCATAAAGCCATACTGACCTCATATAGATTGAGTAGAGACTTTATACACATACTTAATCGATGAACCCAAATGTGGCCGGTACAAAGGCGGTGGTGACATTTTTTGTAACCAAATTGAATATTGTCCAATGCAGTACTCTACACATTATTTAATCAATTTATACTGCTTGATGATTAATTAGTAACTCATCTCAGTCTCTAGAAATGACTGCAATGATTTGATTAATCCAACATTAATTAGCTCCTAATGACTCTATCATGGTACTAGATACCTGCCAAAAGTTAGCACAAGAATTATTGATGAGTTTGGCTGCTTAAAGTTATTGGCCAAGTTGGGTCAGACAACACGCACACTGAATTACCCTCGCATTACGAAAACAAGGGGTGATTAATTAACAACATAATTAATCCTAAAGGGAGACTACAAATGCTGGGTAGCTTCAATTCTACGTGACTCAGAATTTTGAATTATATTCTGTAGGTTTAGATTTACTACTTTAGTTTAAGTGATTTTTTAAATATTACTTTTTTAAAAAAATGGAGATGAAATGAAACTATGTGCAAGCCCACTGGTTTATTATAAAGTTCGAAATTTAAACAATCAATCCTGCAAGATTTAAATAGTTGAAGAAGAGCTTTTGAATGGAGAATTTCTAAATAGTTTGGTACTTTCAAATTTGATATTTTTTAATTAGTTGAATTATATGATTAATACGATAAGTAGTAACACATCACAAAATTTACTACAAAAATAATTTTCTAAGTAACACAATTAAGATAATGTCCGATCCGATTCTTAATCAAGAAGTTTAACTGTTCAATGCACATTCATCATGTATACGATCATGCAACCTTCATTACTATAATGGAATTTATTTATAGCGGCTTTATATAGAAACGCTATTAAACATTATATAATCGAATTTATTTATATACATTATCATAATTACAATCATAAGATTTTATATGTATCTGTATTCATGAATTCAGTTCCATTATGTGATGACATGAATGAATGACTCAAAATCCCAAAAAAAATACTACGGTCCTGTTTGGCAATCAGCTGTTAGCTGTTTGACTTATCTGATTGCATTAACTGTTTGTGATAAAAGCGCTTGGTGAAGTTAGCTGTTTCTAACAAAGTTATTTGATAAAATTTCATTTATTTTTCTTTTCAATATGAATTATGAATTAAGACTTATGTGATATATAAAATTATATTTATACTTTTTTCTAATTTTAGTACTTATTATCAAAATATCTTTTAAATGTTAAATATTTTCTTTTTTAATAACAATTGAAATTATGTGACATAAAAAATATTTATATATCATGCAAAGCCAACTAACATAAATTGTTTGTTAAATTAAGAAAGCGTTAAAATTAAAAACATTATCTTCAACATCATGACCATCCACAACTCTCGTCCCAAAAGATAAAAAAATAAATTGAAAAATTTAAAGCATAAGCATCCAACATTCGAAAATATTATTTATAAATGACATTTAATGTAAATTTGTCTAAATTATAACGTTAGTATGGTCATTGTAATAGTCAGTATCAAAAAGCTCTTTCAAAAAGCTATCCCAAAAAACTTTTTGGCTATAAAAAGTTAATCAATCAAACACTCCAAAGAATTTTTTTAACTAAAGTCAAACAGCTAATACTTCAAAAAATTCTTTTTACACCTAAAAAACTCTTTATCATACATAAACTATGTGTCTGCTGTCCATAGCCTTTCAAGTCTAGAGGGCTAAAAACCGGAGAAATAAAAAGGAAAAAAAAAAGAAAAAAAAACAGTCACAAAAGATTTTTCTTCATAGTTTAATAGATTTTATTTAGGTTTTGGTACACCCATGTTTAGATTTCATTAACGGCCCCTAGTGTAGTGTTGGTACCTATCATAGGGAACAAACTTTCACACTGAATCATTTTTTTTAAATATTCTTGAGCATATGATACTCTACTACAGGAATAAAGATTAAATTAAAATGAAAATTAACCAAGGGAATAATCCCAGAAAATTTTGAGACATGTGGCACGATACATTTCTGTGGGCAATGAAGGTGGCATGTCATGATTCCTCCTTGGGTGGTACTAATTTCTACTCTTCTTGAAGCAAGAGCCCCATGCATATGCACGGCCATAACCATATCACATGATTTGGAGAATCTTTCTACTCCTCTTGTGGGTTTGGTTCTTCATTCCCCCCTCCCCCATTTGAACCTAATCTTTCAAAAATAATAATCTCCTCATACTAAAACAAACCATATTACATTGGGATTTGCCATTAATTAGACAGCTCAATGGGTATCTATGCCGTCCTTAAAATTATTTATTATAGCTTTTCTAAATTACTTCGTATAAATCTCTAATAGCTGTCTGAATCGCTATCATTGTCAAACACTTAAAATTGTGGTATCTGATAAGATCATTAATCAAGTCACTCATATCTGACTAGACAGCTATTACCAAACGCACCTTAAATTACTATATGTTCAAACTATCAGTCATAACTTTGACTCGATAGTGGTTATTATTATTATTGTTATCATAGCTTGAGAAAAAAATGAGATTGAAATTGAAATAAAGTGAGAGAAGCTGAAATTATTATTATTATTATTAAAATGTGGAAAAAATGAGAGGAAGTGAAAAAAAAAAAAGAGGTAAGAAAAAGTAAAATTTAACTTTAAAAGTGAAAAGAAGTAAAACCGAATGAAAAAGGAATGACAAGAAATACGGTAAGTAGAATGGCAGCGAAAATTTTTTTAAAAAAAAAAGGGGGGGGAGGCTGTAATTAGGAATTGGGTAATGGAGTCAACTGTCACTGACCAAAAAAAAAAAAAAAAACCAAAACTGAGCAGTTGCAAATGCAACGTTAACATTAGCCGCCTGTAACGCTCTCATTCTCTCTCTTCCTTAGATCTTTCCACGTGGCGCCATACGTTCGCATCTGGCTGCCCTCTCCGCCACCGTACCTCAGAGAAGAAAACCAACTTTAAAAAAAAAAAAAAAAACCTAACCCATCCCTACCTCAAAAAACGGTTCCGTCATTTGTCGTTTCATATCATGTTGCCCATAGACTTGCCCCTCCACTCAACATATTGAAGTTTTGTAAATAAAAAAAATATATAATAAAAATTTTATTTGTTATAAATTGATAGTACCTCGATTTTAATAAAAAAAATTTAAATACTAATAATCATAAAAATGTTGTGTCATTTTATAGAATCAACTATATTAAACATTATCTTACTTAGATTGTGCTCAACAATAATATTTCATATTACTATTTAATATTTTGACCAAATGACATTTTTTATTTTTATAAATATTCTATATGAATGAATTAGACTATATTAAATTCAAATAAGTTTTTTTTTCAAATTTTGATGTTTGATTTTTTAAAAAAAGATAAACAAGGTCATTTTAATTTTAGATAAAAAGAATTTACCTCAATTTAAAATTTGACAATAAATTATATTCATATCTATTTTTTCTAGATTGTAACGAAGATAATTTTTTCTAGTTCTAACCCTAATCATATTTATTTTTTTAAAGGAACTTCTTTTAAGGGTTTTCCTTAATCTAAAAAATAGAAAGAATGTTCCTATGTGAGACCACATTCGACACAATCATAAAATATGGAGAAAGTTCGAATTTTGACAACTATTCAACTAAGTAATTTTTATATTTAAAAATGTGATAAATTAAAACCTTGTTGTATAATTGAATGAAATTGAGTATGTCATGTACGAGAATCATCTATTTCTATGTAAAAAGAAAAAAAAAAGAAAAGAAAATCGGGGGAAAAAAGAAGAAAGAGAAAAGAAAAAAAGACTAAAGTGAACCCCCTCGGCTCCCCCCGCCTTCCTATAAATAAATGGCTCGAGGAAATCACGGTTTGCAAAAATAGCCAGCGAACCGCGGCTTACAAAATTTCTCTCTCCTCTCTTCTCCTCCAGTTCTCTCTCTCTCTAAAACCAGCAATGGCGGCTTCGTCTACTACTAGGAGAAGATCAAGCGGGCCAGTCCTGAGATCTCTCTCACCTTGCCGCAACTTTTACGGCACCTCGAATACGGCGTCGTCTGCTTCAGCCTTCGCTTCATCCACATCCAGCAGCTTCTCCTCTCGCTCATTCATCCACCGCTCCGCTTCTCCGACCCGCATCAACGTCCACTCCACCGGCTCGTCTCCGGTGGCGGCGGTCCGGTTCTCCATAGACCGTCCGACATCGCCGAGCCGGTCGATCTCGGCACAGCCGGTTCACCGGAAACCGCAGCAGCAGAAGAGGACGTGTATGTGTTCTCCGACGACTCATCCTGGTTCGTTCCGGTGTAGCCTCCACAAGAACTCCGGTTCTACACGGCTGCGTACGGCCGCCGCCGGTCCGTACCAGTCTAACCGGCTGTTCGCGCGGCGGTCGGCGATGACGAACTCGCTGGTACGGATCGGGACGGTGGAAGGAGATCTGGTGAAGCGAGCTCTGGCGGCGTTGATTCGGCCTTCTTCTCACCATCAGCGACGGCGAGCCGATTTCCAGCCTCGTCCGACCCGGCTTTCGGTCATGTCCAAGGCCGAGGACTAAATCTGAGTATGAGTTGTGGTTGCGGTTAGGGTTTCGATTTCTCTTGAGATACGATTTTCTGGCGAATCGGAGTCGATGAAGGAGGAAGCACCACCGATGGATGGATGGATGGATGGATGGAGGCTTTTTTTTACGCACTCCGGCTACGAATTCCAGATCGAAAAAAAATCTAGTTTCGATGCAACAAATTAAGACCAGAAAAATTGTACATAATGTATGATTAATCAAATGAAGCAAAAATTTCTAGCGTTTTTGGATCTGAAAAGGACCAATGCTTGACAAGCTAACTATTGACTAATTTACCAAATCCAGCGTCAAATTTCATCATCTTCAATCGTCCAATAACAATTTGGGTTCCGATGAGGATGCTGCGTTACGTCGTCGTTTTTGGATATGGTTGTGCGTTAATTGTGTGGGGTATTCGCCGTCATCCTCACCGTTAACTATCTCCGTTTGGCTTGCCGTACTGCCTTTGGTTAATGAGGTATTGTAATTATCTCCTTTATTTGTTTATTTATTCTAATTTAATTATTGATTTTGTTCATTTGATTATTAACCCTTTTCATTTCGTTTTTTGTTTCCTTGATTGGAGAGCAGGTAATTATTGTTGGCAAGTAATTGCCTTGGGAAAGACGAAGAAGGAGGAGAGAGAGACGAGACTAATAAAAAAATATAAATTACTGAAATTTCGGGACAGATGAACTGTAGTGAAAATACTGTGATAAAGCATATGAAAATACTGTGATGGACTGACAGTACAGGGAAAAGACAGGAACATGAAATGAATTAAACATGGGTTCATGGGATTGCTGTGGGTCAGTGGGCGTACCAAATTGAGTGACAGAGGACCATTTATATTGGACTTCACCCCCACGACAAGGTGCGGTTAGGTGACCTTGGGTCCTCGTCCTTCAGTCTCTCACTACTGAGGTTGATGACAAAAGTTGTGGGGTAGAAAGACTTTTTAACCTTTTTTTCTATGGAAAATGTCAAGGACTACTGTGGATTTTGGGTGGATAATTGGCCATCTTGTGGAAAATTTATGAATTTTGAGTCAAGTACAGGAGTGTTATATTCCTATTCCACACGAATTTGTTTACCTTTACCTTCGCTTAGGAGTATATATCATAATTAAGATCGAACTAAACAAATATTATAATTAAGGAAATACTTTTTTTCATTTTTTTTAATTGATGAAAACATTAAAAAAAATACTTATGGTTAAGAAAATAAGTTACTAGCTAGTGCAGATGAATGACATTTATGAATATTAATTAGTAGCTAATGGAAAGGAGCATGACCATGGGGCATGTGTTAGAGAGTTCCCAAGAGACGAAAAAATTGGCATAACTCGATTTTCATTGTCAACCCGTATGGAACGGAATACATAAAGTCGTGAAATGCAAAAGGGTGTTACATTAGATACATTTTGATGCATGAGTACTCTGCATTTAGTTTCAATTAATTGGTTGCAGTGAGTAGGAAGTCGTATGTGTGACCATTCATATAAAACATATCATGAGATAGATGCTTTTGTACTGACTTTTAATAATAACTAGAGTGATTAATAATTTATTTAGGACTAATTGGGATGACATTAACCGCTAATGACTCGTTAGACATTAACCACAATTGGAACTTACTAGGGGCCCAACTTGGCTCAAGAATATGATTCTTTTGCTTTGGCTTCTGTATAATTTTGATTTGATGCCTACATGTATACTTTTTCAGAAACCCATCCTTAACTTCGTTTGTGCGAATGGACCAAAGGATGGAGATATCAACATGGTTTTCTGTAATATGCTTTAGGCACTAGTGACTAGTCATAGGCATCATCCTCGGTTATAATTGCATTTCCCTTTGGTTATGGAGGGCCAAGGATCGATGATGTGTATGGGGGAGATGTTATTAAGCTAATAAAACAGTACTACTGAATTGGTTTATACAGGTTCTATGAAATGACTATCGTTAAAGAAAACAAAAGATGGAACGTATTTTATTTTTGGCACTCTATCACATGTGAAATGTTACATGTGTAATAATTTAACTTGTATACAGATGTTAGGCGCTTTTTCTCTTAGGAGTAAGCCCAACAATATCCTCTATTAAAATTGACCTGAGATGAGGAGACAGACAAAAATTAGTTGAAATTGTTGTAGTGATGGAGTGGCTAAATTTCAATAACCAATCTGCTGCAATGTTAGTTTCTTTGAAGATGTATTGTTTTGTTATGCTATGTAGACCCTGAGTCCTACACTTCTAAATATCTTTAGCAATTGTATGAAGTTGCCAGGGGAACTGAATCTTCCCCTCAATAGCTTGAATAAATATCTCGTTATCACCTTCAACAATAATTCTGTCAAATCCCACTTGAATTGTTGCAGCCAACTCACGCATACCTCTAGCCTTTGCCACTAAAATAGAAGTGTTGCCATAGTATGCTGTTCCAACCTTGAGTAATTTGCCGATCCGATCGTGAATCAAGAACCCTTTTGCTGCTAATGAATTGGAGAGCAATTCGTCGAAGTTGAGTTTAGTGAACCCTTGGGGAGGTGGCTTGCCACCTTTCAAGATGGAGTGAAGTGGCAGAGGAAGAAGAAGCCCTTCCAGGAGTTGTCTTAGCCGATATGCAAGATTGCGTTATCCATCTTGCACTAGCTCTTTTTGCACGGATTAAACAAGCAATAGGATTGAAGATTTCATCTTTGAAACCACTACGTACATTTCTAGATTTCGATGTGCTCCACAATAAGAATGAAAGCTTATGTTTCAGCTTTGGGTTACAACAGGGTTTTATCCTACGCAGATTTTGAAAGCCAGTGATGTTTTATCAGCAGTTTTCTAGACTTTAGTAACTATGTGATAGTCTTTGAAAAGATGTTTTGAGGATCTTTTAGATTTGTTTTTATGGGGGGGGGGGTTCTATTAGTGAAACTGTGGAGTTTTTGCTTTAAAATACCACTAAACTATCTAAAATATTTAAAAACATAACTTAATTTTTTTTAATCATAAATGTCATTGTACTTTTTAGAACATAAAAAAATGCCACTATGATAGTGCGACCTTCATGGTCCTTTTTGAAACATTAAGTAGTATTTTTTTTTATATTTTAAGCAAGTTTAATATTTCTTTACCAAGGAAAAGTTAGAGCATATTCTTTCTGACTTTTAGAAGTGTTTATTACTTAAACATGTAAATTATACTTAAAATATTGAATCACGCTGAAATATATTGAAGCATGTTGAATAGTTGAATAAAATATAACCAACTATTTTCAATAAGTACTTAATAGTGCTGAATTCTGTTGAATTGTACTAAATTGCACTGAAAGTTGCTAAATGCTCATGTTAAGTGCTTATGATAAGTCGAGAAGAACATACATTGAAGTAATATTTTTTAATATTTTTAATATTTTACTCTTATTTTTGGATAAGGCCTCTGAAATTGTGATTAGTTAATAATAGTAGATCTTATGATATTGGCTTGGGTCACTAAATTTATGTTTGAACTAATAATTTGACAATAATTGTTATTGTATTTCTTTATTAAAAAATGGTTTTGTTAGTATGTAGATAATGGTAGCATTGCTTAATCCATATGATCTAAGACCCATAAACAATGAAAGATTAGAAATTTGGTGAATCTTATTTTAACCCAAAATCAAGAGGCGTCGAAGCCAAATTTGACCAAGAGAATTTCTGACGAAATTGCTAGTATTTGCAACATAAGTATAGTATTTGTAACATAAGTATGCTAGGCAACCAACTAGCATCAAATACAAAGGACCTATCTGGCAAATAACTATTATTTGTTAGCTATTTGTATTAGTATTAGCTGTTTGAATTAGTTATTTATAAAATAAGTATTTGGTGAAATTAGTTGCTTTTAAAAAAGATATTAAGTAAAATTTCACTTGTGCCCTTATCTCTAAATTACTTTTTAATTAAAAATAATTTTTTCATTTATTAGTTATCTTATTTTCTTTCCAAAAAAGAATTAAAGTGATGTCATATGTACAAATTAACTTTACTGAGAAAACCTTAATTTGTTACTAGTTGTATATAATTTGTATTTTATTAATTTTTTTCTTTTAACTTGTGTATATCTATCTACACGATAATTATGGTTTAAAATATTATTTTGTTGTTTGCTACATATTTTATTATTATGAATTGAAATTTATATATTCGAATGATTTAATCATGGATAGATTAAACTTAAATAATACACAACATCATATATATCTACAAAAGGCCAATGACATATGGTGTAATTTTTTTAAACTCCTAGGTAGTTATGTTATTTTCACAAACAACTATTTTCAAAATGCTAATAGAAATAATCTTTTAAGAAAGAGTTTTTTGCGCCCAACAGCTCTTCCAAACAACTCTTGCACCCAAACAGTCCCATAATTAACCCAAATCAACCCACTGAATCCTACTCGAAAATCAATATAAATTATCACCAACTTAAATGCAACACAACATCAAATTAACACAATCCGACCCATTTATCAAATCATATTAATCACGTTAGGTGATTAAACCACATCTTTAGAACGATAATCAAGCAGAAATGGATCTAGTTAGTGATTATTTTTTTTAATTGTATTTAAGGAGGTGGGTCCTTGTGTTGTCATAGGTGCCAAGTATTGTAGAGGTTGAATAAATTTGACTTTGACAGTACACACAGACTTGACACGGAGCTGATGGTGGCTGAGTAGGATTGATGAAAGACTCGAGATTATTTTCGTCTTTTTATTCAGTTGGAATCTTCTTGCTTACCAAAATATCAGCCTTTCCACCTCTTGCTTAGTCGAACTTACCAAGCATGTCACTGCCAAGACGTTGGGACTCCACTTTGTCAATTCTCTACATCATTTCTTCACTTTCTTTTTCAACCAAATTAGATTTCAACAAATTTAGCCTTATTTGTGCCCATTTACCCTATTTCAACATTTTGTAGTTAAGCCGAAAATTTTATTATCAGGTATATTCTTCTCGACTTATCATAAATAATTTATTGATGATCATTAGTATTGATTAGTGCTGAACTACTGATCGATGCTGATGAGTGTTAAAATTATAACTCGAAAATAATACTATTACTAGTGTTAATTGGTACTAATAATGAGTGTTGATTGATATTGAACATGGTTGATAAGTACTTATAATAAAGGTCTTAATTGACTGGCTAGCTTAATTAGGCCTCCATGGCTTAAGTGGATAAGAGGGAGAAAAGGCTGATGTAGGGTAATTATTGGGAAGATATGATAATAGGCAATAGCATGCATATACAGAGTTTGAAAAACAAGGTCATGTCATGATCATGGAGTTATCCTTACAAATATCCTCCTTCCTATCCAAGCAGCTGTCCAGTGAGCTGTGACCATGTGGTTTTAATTAAAGTCCCACTTCCATTCCACCCCAACGTAAATGACACTGCATGCCCACTTGACCTATTTGCAGCCGTTTCAAACATGACCTCTCTTGTTGTCTGTGACTCTGTGTGGCTGCTTGTATTTGCGTATTGTTTTTATTTCTTTGGTTTTCATAGATGACAGTAGCAGCCAATTAGCAAAGATGATAAGATACATACTACTATGACTCAGAAAATCTTGCTTATGAAGTCGACATATACATATCTATCTATCTATCTATCTA
This sequence comes from Selenicereus undatus, assembly GCA_017589665.1. Lineage (NCBI taxonomy): Eukaryota > Viridiplantae > Streptophyta > Magnoliopsida > Caryophyllales > Cactaceae > Selenicereus > Selenicereus undatus. The sequence goes on from JACYFF010031959.1 coordinate 7,842,543, forward strand.
TATATATATATATATATATATATATATATATATATATATATATATATAAATGAACGGTACCTGGCCTGGAGCTGTCCACATAGAACATAGAAAATAAACACTGTGTAATATATCCACAATGTTATGTTGTTATGTTCCATGTATTTATGTGTATATATGTATTGTTCTTAGTTGGTGGTCTCCTTTTATTTTCAAATAATGAGATCCCAAAACCTTGAACTCTCGATTACTTTGCTGAGTTGAATTTGAAAATTCATCAGGTCTGAAATTGAAAATATTTGAATTCAAGTCTTTAGATTACATTATATATATATATATATATATATATATATATATATATATATATACCAAAAACTTATGCTAATAGTTAAAGGTACAGGATTATGTTTATACTATAACAAATAACAACAAAATTTAGAATTTTTTCCTTTTTTATTTCAAGTAAACCCAGTTAGTATTCATTCCTTACTGTTAATCATTTGTTTCATCTTTAGATGTTTTCCCAAATTCTTTTATATGGGTATCTTGAATTCAACTTCTCTCTAAGCAGCACTAAGAGATGTTGTTGTTGTTGTATTTCTAGTAAACTCGGCTTGACGCATTTGTTATTCAAACTCAAGCCAAATCGAAATTTTCTGTCAGGTTAGTTCTTTTAGTTTTGGATAATTTAGGTAATCTTTGAAAACATAAAATCTCTTATTAGGTTCAATCAAAATGACGGGTAAGTGGATATGAAACATGTCTTATTCGGACAAGCGATTTGCTAAATCAGTTGAACACCATCACACGTTGCTTAATCGGTGAAGAAAGCTCAGACAAATACAATATTGAAATGAATTCATGCACATACGGTGTATCTGCCCCCACATAAATTAAGTGGACAAAGGATGAAGCCAAGTCGTTTTGGCTGCAGGTTTCTATTTTATCAGCCTTTTGTTTTCTATGAGTTGGCAATTTGACTATAGTTATTTTGTCTTGTTTCCAACAGTACGTATGCGTGTGTCACTATGTTCTTTTAATATATATATACGTCGAAAAAATTGTCAAAAATTTATAAGATAGTATTTCTATTTGTTCATAATTGTCTAGATTTGGGTTAGAAGGCTCTCTTATTTCCTTCTTTTTTTTTCTTCTCGTCGGAGTTATTTTGCTGTTTCTTTTTAAAAACCAACAAGTTTTGTGCCGAAATATATGCAAAGAAGAACATAAGACATGAACATTTATATGAGATCGATTAGTCATTAGGAAGAGGGTGTCCTTAGAATGACCCCCACATATAACATTTAGTTAAGTGGGATTAGGGGTGGGTTCGAGTCGAGCTTGGTTTGACTCGTTAAGCAGTCAAATCAAGCAGGCACACGAGTTCAGCTTAGTTAAATTGAGTTGAAGTCAAGCTTTGACCAAACTAGGTTTATAAGCTGAGATTGAGCTTAGCTAAGCTTAGACATACCCTTTTTTTTCACTATGCATATTCATGTTATCGATTTGAAATATGCTTTAAGTTTAAAGAATTATTAACTCTCACCTTAAAATAATAAGGATAAATAATATACTCTCAAGTTGAATTACCAACATTCAAAAAGTAACTACAAAAATGAGAATAAAGCACAGTTTACTTCAAAAATATACACGAGCTCAATTGAGTCGAGCCAAACTTAAATTCCCTAGGCTCGACTTGGCTCATCAAATATATGAGCCAATAATTTTTAACCAAGCCGAGCTTGAACCAAACTTGGAAACTTGCCAAGTTGGCTAGGGTCGTCCCCGGGCCGACTTCTTATCTATGCAATTTATAAGTTTCATTCATATCTACATTTGTTCATCGCAATTTCACAAACTTGGGGGGTGAATTAGATGTTGGGTACATACCATCCAATTGTTGGGCTCTTTTCGTTCATGTAGGGCTTTGTCGACCTTTTAATTCAGAAAACCAATAAGATGGCCTGCCTACTGTTTATGTCAAGCCCATTAAAAAAAGCGCAGCTGATCCATTAAAGATCCAAGCTTCCAGGCCCAAAAGATACAATACTCCCTGGGCTAAACTTCTTTTTCTATTGGCTTCCAAGTTCCAACTTCCAAGCATATATATATATATACATATATATATATATTTACAGTGGTAAACGAGTCTAGCCCATTAGACTCCTATCTCAAGGGTACCCAATGAACCTTAACAGACCAAGGGGTAAGGGGTACCAAAGCCCAAACAAACTGCTCAGGAACCCAGCCCAACCGCAAAGCTTCGTGCACAAAGCACAACATTTGTGTCCCCCCCGAGTTGAACCCGGTTGGGGAGCGTGGGGGAAGGCAACAGTGGTCAACTAGGTCAACTGCTCTTCGGTCCAACTTCCAAGCATATATATTCTCATTCCCATCATAATTTCTATTTTAAAAAGACTGACGAATTTTTCCTATTTACTAACTTGCTCATAGGAGAGAGGTTTGTTATCTTTTAGTCACCTGCCCCTCGTTATTTTATGACAATTCGGTGTGCATGGCAAATCAAATCGGATATATAAAAATGTAAATTTTGAAAAATCATGCAGATACATGAAATTACTAACTCGTAACTTAAATCAACATAATTACATTTTTGCATTCGATGCATCGTTTAGACCAATTTAATTATGAGTACTTTTTTTTTTCTTAGTATACTTTTTTCGCCCATAATAACGGCCAATAAATGTAATTCTTTCTATTAAGGAAATGGTGGTGACATAATGAATACTAGTTCATCATGTGTGAGACATAACTTTATATGCTTCATGCTAGGCATGACATGAAGAGGGACAGATAAAGCGTGCGTAGATGTCTTTATGAGAAAGAGTTTACAGTCATTATGAAGAGTTATCTATCTAAGATGTTGCTTTGAACTCGTTAATACACCTCCCTTTATTCTTTTTCTTTTTTTTTCCCCTTTTGTTTGCTATTAGGAGAACAACACTTTTAAAAGATTGTTCTACAAAATGGGGTTTTTTTCCCCTCCTTTGGGTTAGGAGTTCTACGAAATAAATGGAAAATAAGCCTCAAATATTAAAATCCAATAATTAATGTCATCACCTTTTTTTTTTTTGGAATAGAATAATGAAACGCATCACTTGATAATATGAGAAGTGTTGAAACTAATCTTTTTATAAAATGAAGACAAGAATAGATACCCGTGGCATTTCTGGGAGAGAAGTATTCACTTTAATTTTGTCGTAACATGAACATGAACATCATGTGATGTTTTCTTCCGTCACTTTTCAAATTTGGTGATATATATATTCACCTGAACCATCCCATACCACAATCCAAATGCTGCCGCCCCAACAGAAATATTTTCCTAGTTTCACATTGTTCGATAAGATTTATATGAGAATATATAGTTATAGTGGTATTTGGCAATAACAGTTGTTTGAAAAAAATAACTATTTTGGAGGATTTTAACTGTTTTGAAAACAAAAGTCAAACAGGTAAGGCCTTTTGTGGAAATGACATAATTGTCCATAGTTTTGAAAAAATTACACACATCTCATTAAAAACTAATTCATAAATAAGAGCATAAATGAAAAATTACCACATACTTTTTAGAAACAGCTAGCTTTTATCAAACATTTTTTCTAAGAACAGCTAATATAAACAGTTAAGTAAAAAAGCTAACAGCTAATAGTTAACACAAATAGTTAACAGTTGTTTATCAAAATGTTTAATGGTTTGTTTTTGGTCACTTTCTTGTAACAGCAATGTAAACAAATTGGCACTTTTTATGTTTGTTGGTATAACTTGCTGAACTTTTTAAATGGGTTGCACTGGCAGGTATCCCTAACGGAAACAATCAGTGGTGGGTCATTTGATAAGATACATGGCTTTATTTTTCCCACGTTTGGCGCCCTATTCCTTGCAAGTGGATTTATGTCGTTGTTTTACAAAAAATGAAAACGAAATATGAATGACAAAGCCCTAATTGATTGTCCCTTCATTAAGGAAAGATCACCTTTTCCTGTGATACGATGCTGATTGAATAACACACTCAATGTAAAATTAATTGATTTTTTTAAAAAAAATGTTTTTAAGTCCAAAAATCAATAATCTAAAATTTAAAACAAAAAAAAAGTTGTAGATATTATAAATAATTTAATTTACTTTAAATTGAATTACTTTTAAATTTTATTGCAAATGCTCTAAATATTAACGTTTTCTTTTCAATTATTTTTATAATGCATGCCCAATTTCTCAGCAAGTCTTTATTGTGTGGACACCTCACTTGTAGTCATTTATACGCTTGTTCTCTCATGTCCTTCTCCTTCCTTCCTCCTCTGTCTCCTCCATCCTGGAGGAGCTCAAAGGCTTCAAGTTTTTGTCTTTGAAGCTCATCAAATCGAAAACCCAGAAATAAAAAATCAAGTAGAATCAAGATCAATGGTGGGGAATTTGAAAGCAGGCACAAGGCCGCCATGGGTGGGTTTGGGAGCAGCAATTTGGGTCCAAATAGCATCAGGGAATGCCTACAACTTCCCTCTTTATTCTCATTCTCTCAAATCGGTTCTGGGTTTCAATCAGCGGCAGTTAACTATACTTGGTGTTGCTAATGATATTGGGGAGAATGTGGGCCTTCTTCCTGGGATTGTCTGCAACAACTTCCCTCCTTGGGTTGTTCTTACTATTGGCTCTCTTTGTTGCTTCCTTGGCTATGGTGTTCTCTGGCTTTCTCTTACTCGTACTGTTCAGTCCTTGCCTTACTGGCTGGTAATAACTTAACTCCCTTCTCTCTCTTGTGCTTATTTTGTCTTCTTGTTCTCTGGGTTTCCCTAGATTTAATCTTAAGGTTTTCTTTTTTTATTTTTTTTATTTGATGATTTGCTATGGTGGTCTTGTTTAACGAATTATACTTTGGTATGTCAAGTTATAAAATTTGGAAGTATTATGATGTGTAGTGGTAGTCCAGCAACTCATTTATCAAGGATCTTTTTCAAGTTAAAGCTAGATTGATTCAATTGATAAGCTACCAAGTACATTTAGACATTGTTCATAGTTTTAAGTGATCTATTGCTGCAATTTTTACATTGAAGTGGTACTGTTCAAGGCCCAGTTTGGAAGTGACTAGATTTTGATTGGTTATTAGGTCTTTTCTCATAGATGAAGGTTTGCGAACATAGTAGTGTTTTAGTTCTTAGTTGTTTCCTTTATGAAAGGTGACTGCTAGGATTCCAAATCTCAGCTCTGGTTCATTATTTTCAGAAACTGATGTATAAAGGGACTCTTGCTTAAACAGGATCTGAGCATTGTTACTTAATCAATTACAGCGGCCTTGGAGTTCAGTGGGGAATTCTTATGAAATTAAGATGGATAAGCTCTCATTTAAGATTGGTCGAAGTTGGTGTTTACATTGAGTTTAGATGCCTGCCCTTGTATTGCTTGGAATGCCTAGGAGAAACACTCTTGTTGCACTTGAACCTTTTCTCTTCATGTAATGTTGATCCTAGAAGTTTTGAAAATGTCATTTTATCTTCTCAAAGATACATGATAGGGGGAAACTTCCTCTCTGCTTGAAGGGTAAAGGATGTGTACACTTTGTCTCCCAGACCTTGCTTTATTGGATCTACACTAGGGATTTGTTGCTTATAAATGATCCAGGGACGTGGTCAGGTTGTTTCCTCTGTTTTGTAAGATAGTGGACTAAAGCCAAATTTTTCACAAAATGGTCTTATACTTCTTTTATTGTAAAATAGTAGGTTGCACACACCTTCCAAATCTTGGTCTAGGGTCTAATGGAGTCAACCAATTTCTGAATAAACTTATGTACACCTCATAACCACTGTCCTTGTACATTTAATAACCACCCTCCTTTGCATCTAGCCTTAGGCGTGGTTCCCTGTATTGATTGGGTGATATATGATCGAAGTCATCCAACAAGTCAAGTTCTCTTTCTGCCTTGAAAAATTCAAAAGTTCTCACTGAGTCCTCACACGTTACTTATGTATTACTGGATATGTTGGATTATGAAAGTGGGTATTGTCCTACATTGACAAAATTCCAAGAATATGAAAGTGGGTGTTGTCCCACATTGATAGAATTAAAGGGCTTGAGCATGTATATAAGATTATGAGTTACTCTACCCATTGCCAATTGGGTTTGGGTTGGAACCCCATTTGAGTTTATATGCATGATTCTTTATTTATAGCCTAATTAATATGGAAATTTAACAGGATATGTGAATGGTTTGACGTCTAAATTTGGTTGTTCGGAAAAACGAAAGTTTGGTTGTTATACACCTCTTCCTAACGTTAGTAGTCACATGCACGTGTGTTGCATCCATGTAGTTTCTTTCATTGATCTTTTTAGCTAGTGTAGAAGTACCTAGCTCTTGCACAGTGTGGCACAGTCTGAATTCTGATAACCTGTGATATCCAACCATATGCAGTTGTGGCTTGCGCTCTGTGTCGGCACCAACAGCAGCGCATGGCTCACCACTTCTGTGCTTGTTACCAACATGAGAAACTTCCCTATTAGTCGGGGCACTGTCGCTGGCATCCTCAAAGGCTATGGCGGCCTAAGTGCTGCGGTCTATACTGAAATATACAGTGTATTTCTTCACAGCTCCTCCCCTAATCTTCTGCTGTTCCTGGCTCTTGGGGTTCCCAGCTTGTGTTTCCTCGTAATGTATTTTGTACGGCCGTGTACTCCATCTTCCCGGGAAAGCTCTGCTGAAAACAGCCATTTTGTTTTCATCCAAGTGGCTAGTGTTCTCCTAGGCATTTATCTTCTCACAACAACCATATTGGGTGATGTTTATCCGCTAAGTCGGCCTACTGCCTACGTTATACTTGCTGTCATGATGGTTCTCCTGATGGCACCTTTAGCTATTCCCGTTAAGATGACCCTGTACCCAGTAAGTCCAACAAAAACAAGGATAGAAGAAGCTGTTTCTTCAAATATCTTGATTGAAGAGGATAACTCGGAGAAAACAGAACCACTGCTAATGCCATCTTCATCTAGAGGAACTTTAGGAAGTTGCCATGAAAGTGAATACTCCTCAGATATCGATATGCTCCTAGCTGAGGGCAAAGGGGCTGTAAAGAAGAAGAGGAGACCAAAACGTGGGGAGGATTTCACATTCATGGAAGCAATGATCAAGGCAGATTTTTGGCTTCTTTTCTTGGTGTACTTTGTTGGAGTTGGTTCTGGAGTAACTGTTCTCAATAACCTCGCCCAGATTGGGATTGCTCTTGGAGTTCGGGATGCGACAACCCTCCTGTCAATCTTCAGCTTTGGTAATTTTATTGGCCGTCTTGGTGGTGGTTCGGTTTCAGAGTATTTCGTCAGGTGAGTACTGTCTTTCTATATCAGCAGGATCTAGGAATTGAATCTAAATCATTTTACTAGTAAAGATAAGTATCTTTCTGCCCAATATGAGGTGACCCTGAAACTCAATAGTTTCACTTTTCTCTGTCTGAAGCATTTTTACATCTATAGTTATTTTGAGGGCCTGCAGATTGTCCAGGGTTGATCATTAAATCATGCACTCAAAGGTTGAAGACACCATGTACCATGGATTTGAAGCCTTGAATTTGGCTGTCGAGCATTACCTGTAAAAATGATCACATAAACATTCCAAGTATGAAGCAAGGCAATGCATATGATGATATTAGACTTGAAGCTGAAGTGGATCCAAATGGACCCAAAAAATCCCTGGCCAATGTCCTTTGCAATTTCTTAAAAAGCTTGTTTGACAAACCAATTGGTCGATAGACAACTTGACCGAAGCCCAATGAGAAATTAATCGACTTGGAAGGATCCCCTTTTTTCTCTTCTTTCTCCTGGTAAGAGGGCCAGTACAGTGGCCTTCTATCACATGGGGACATCCTAGTGGGAGAAGACATGGGAGACGGCAGGGCGGGTGGAGGAAGAGGCATTGGAAAACTCCCCACGTCTCATGGGATTTGAACCCACCCCCTTTGTATATAGGTGGTGGATTCCTCCCACTAAACCATCTCTTGGTGGCTAACCGAACAAACCAGTTGGCATATCTACTTTGCAGTATGTCATTGCATTTAAGAATGCCTTGATTTTGTTGAACAATTCATTTCATGGTGGTTGTTATTAGTATTAATTGAAGCTTGAAATCTAAGGCTAATCAGAAATTCTATGACTGATAATGCTGGCTAAACTGCAGGACAAGGACACTTCCGAGGACAATCTGGTTGACCTGCACACAAGTAATCATGATTATCTCTTACCTTCTTTTTGCTTCTGGGATTAGCGGCACACTGTTCGCTGCGACTGCAATGCTGGGTCTCTGCTATGGGACTCAATTCTCAATCATGATCCCAACTGTCTCTGAGCTTTTCGGGTTGAAACATTTTGGTCTGTTCTACAATTTTATGTCCATTGGTAACCCTCTTGGTGCCCTAATCTTCTCGGGTTTGCTAGCTGGATATATATATGACCACGAAGCATCAAAGCAGCATGATCTAACAATGCTGCAGGCTAACTCGCACTCATGCTTGGGCCCAGACTGTTTTAGGATTACTTTCTTGGTTTTGGCTTGCGTTTGTGGGGTTGGCTCCATTTTGAGTATCATACTCACAATTAGAATCAAGCCGGTTTATCAAATGCTTTATGCTGGTGGATCGTTCCGGCAGCCTTCAAGTCCAAGTCTCTGAGAAATACTGGACAACCGTTTCTAGCATCACATATTTAGTGTAACATTTTGCTTCCATTTTGCTTCTTGTATGACTAGAGAATATCTACTAGAGAATATTGCGGCAGATCCATGTCCCCATTTTGGGGGCTAGGTCAAAACACATACATAGGTGTGATTTGTCAATTTGTAATGAAACTTAAAATGTTAGGGATGACCGGGACGATATTAGCACATCTTAAGTTCATACCCATAGTGCACACATAAAAGCAGTTGTGCTCTTGCTAATGTCCCTATCCTTGTATATGCTTTTGTAGACCCCTTCTTTAGTACTTATACAATTACATAAGCTAAGTAGCCTGTGAATAATGGCATGGTGATAAGCAGATTGCAATAACCTGTTCTTTTCGTTGAGAACTATGGGTTGGAAAATGGATAGAATTGGCTAAGACTGGTTGAAGTGAGCTGAAATTGATATTTTTTTTGTTAAACTGGTTAAAGTGCGTTGAAGTAGGAATAAGTTGGTATATTTTTATGTTTTTTTATGATGGGTTGAAATTGGTAATTTTTTTGTTGAAGTGGTTGAACTGGGTTAAAATAAGTTGAAGTTGGAATTTTTTTTATTGAAGTTGGTTAAAGTTTGTTGAAGTTAGTAAATATAGATTAACTAATGCAAAGATCAGACCCTAAGACTGAAATTTTCATTAATGTTTGTTTTTCCATGATGACAAGAGTACACATTGCGGAGAAAAAGATAGTGAATAATGCCATGGCGATACTAAGACTGCAATTATTTTGCTTGAAACATACTTTATTTGAAGAGATTTAGATATAGATAATATTACCTCTTACATAGATATTCCCGAACCTAGTAAGTAACAGAACGATGTTCAGCCCAACCCGGCCCAGTCCAACAAGGAGAAAGTGGCAAAAATAGAGAATCTGAAACTACTAACAAATAACAAATCAACTGTCAAACTCTGCATTTCATTGGGTAGAATTTCAAGGGAATAAGGGGGGAAAAAACAAACAAAAATCTCCAGTCAAAACTGAGATCCTATAATTTTTCTCGCTCCTCCCGTCCTCCTCTCTCTCTCTGTTTCTGTGTCTGTTTCTCTCTCTAAATTTGCATTCCCAAATTCCATCACCCCTTTCTTGCTGTTGTTCTCATCACATCTTCTCTCTGTCTGTTTTGGCCTCTGTTTTTCACACCACTTCTCCACCCTCAAAACCACTTCATCATACTAATACTATGCATTCACCTTCACGGTTGGTAAGAAAATCTCCACCATTAATCCGCCACATCATTCTCACCCCTCATAAAGGGTCCCACCACCGCCCATTCTCCATCAGATCACAATCATCATTGTCGTCGTCATCGAGGGGGGCCAAGGAGGAGGGTTGCGGTGGAGCTGAATCATCGGTACCTTTAAGGTCATGGCTCTCATCTGGTCTCTTGGTTATCGGGTCGTCCTTGGGCCTTTGTTACTGGGCTCCTAGCCCGGCCCACGCCGACCAGGGCGTTGCTACTGAGTTTCGAGATGCTCCCCCTCAGAAGAAGCCCACTTTCCTCTTCAAAGGTTTTAATTTTATTCAGAATGACGCATGTACATACCTATTAATTACGTGGGTTTGAATTATTGATGCTGATTAATTGGGTGTATGTGAATGTTTCAGATGATTATAGGAGGAGGGTGTTCTTCAACTACGAAAAGCGCCTTCGATTGCGAAGCCCTCCTGAGAAGGTACTAGGCATCCAATGCATGTAATGCTTACGTTGATCCACAAGCATGTACGTATTACTTTAATGACTTAATGCTTACATTCATGCAGGTGTTTGAGTACTTTGCATCAGTAAAATCTCCAAGTGGGGAGGTGTTCATGACTCCAGCTGATTTACTGAGGGCAGTTATTCCAGTTTTTCCTCCCTCTGAATCAAACTACGTGAGAGGCGGGAATTTGATGGGAGAGGAGTCCCCTGGGGAGCTCCAATGCCCTCCTTCTCAGTTCTTCATGCTCTTCGACACTGACAATGATGGACTCATTTCCTTCTCTGAGTGAGCATTCCAAATTTCTCAGTTTTGTTGCGTTAAATATGTACTAGTATTTCGCCATTTCATATTGTTTCGGTTGTTTTCAGGTATATCTTTTTGGTTACCCTCCTTAGCATTCCCGAATCAAGCTTTACCGTAGCATTCAAGATGTTCGACATAGATCACAATGGGTAAGCTGAGGTTTTTCTTTTCCTAATTCCATTTTTTATTTTTTACATTCTGATTTCTGTTGTCATCTGAGTTGAGTTTCATGATTAATAGCCTTATGTGAATGAATATTATCAGACACATAGACAGGGAGGAATTTCAGAAGGTGATGACTTTGATGCGAACGTTCAGCAGACATGGCAGGAAACATAGTGATGGTAGGCGTTTTGGGTTCAAACCTTCCGCTTCTACCAATGAAACCGGTGGTATAATCGAGTATTTCTTTGGTAAAGATGGGAACCAACCTCTTCGCCATGACAAATTTGTTCAGTTTTTAAGAGACTTGCATGAAGAAGTATGTCCTGTGCTTTTGTTCATTTCACTTCAATTCAAAACACACAGTTTAATAGTATTTTGAACTCTAAGGTCATGATAAGTTTTGATTAATCCATACATGTGAAGATCATGCAGCCTCTAGAAGTAGGATGGATATAGATTTGAGATGTGAAACTCTAGGTTCAGTTTAGCTGTTGCTCAGTTAGCTGTATATGCTGGATTCATAGATTTTACGGTTGGAGTTTGCACATTATGACTACAAATCACGGGGCACTATATCAGCAAAGGATTTCGCCCTGTCGATGGTGGCCTCAGCAGACGTAAGTCATATGAACAAGTTCCTCGATAGGGTTGATGAGCTCAATGACAAGGCTGAACTCAAGGACATACGGATCACATACGAAGAATTCAAGTGCTTCGCAGAGCTAACGAAAAAGATACGTTTACTGTCTATGGCGATGTTCAGCCAAGGTGAAGCTAATGGGCTCCTGACTAGGGCTGATTTCCAAAGAGCAGCTTCTTATGTATGTATCCTTTTTGTTCTAAACTTCATTTCGAGCTACACAGGAGCAAATGTTGATTTTTTTCATTTCTTCAAACTGAAGGTATGTGGAATATCTCTGACTAAAAATGTGGTGGACATAATATTCCACATTTTCGATTCAGATCGAGATGGAACCCTAAGCTCAGATGAGTTCCTTAGAGTATTACAAGGACGCGATACAGAAGCCTCCCAGCCTAAGGTAGATGGGCTCAAGGGACTATTGTGTTCTTGGCTCGGTTGTACATCTAATTGCTGAGATTAATTCACTGGCTAATTGTTTTTTTTCCAACCCCAAGTTCTAATACAGATTGCTAAGTAAGTTGTTCAAGAGTAGTAAGTGCATGAAAAGTTTTTGATATATGCATGCAGCAGAGTTAGCTCTGTTTTTGTAACGCTGTTTGTTTTTTCCCCCCTTGTATTGATCAGCTTTGGAGTTGTAGACAAGACACTCTATTCAACTTTAAAATAGAGTAGCACTTTCTGTTAATATAGGTACAATAATGTAAGACTTATTTTACTCTATTTCCTCTCAATTACAATAATGTAATGCTGTTCAAGTTTAGAAAAATACTATTCAAGTTTAGAAAGTAAAGACAGAAGACGATGATGATGTGTGTGTGTGTGTGAGGGAGAGAGAGAGATATGATGTCTAGAACGTACAAAAATACAATTACAATAATACGATCATGAATATGGAGAGGATAGAGAGGGGCGTGAGGCGCTTCAAAACTTTAAAAACGTAGTGGTGTAGTACTAAGAGATGGGAAGCAGATCAAAGGAGAGACAATGGAGAAAAGAGAGAGAAAGTCTCCAAATATGATAACTTATGGTTGGGTAGACTTTGGTTCAAAGACATGCAATCACAATAGTTTAGGAAAAACTAAGTAATTGTATTCGCATATATTGAAGTGATTACGTCCCGTAATGATAACCATAATAATAATAGAATCACCATTACTATTTTAATTGCATTTTCATTTTAATTACACAAAACCCAACGACCATGACTATGACTAACAACATGATGGTTACCACCCTATACAAGGGCCTTATGTCCCCCCCCCCCCCCCCCAAAGAGCAAATCCTATATCATACACCTAGGTGTATGTACTCTCGGAAGCCACATAAGCAAAATATATGTTAGTAACCGCTCATATATATGACAAGTACACATTGAAAAATATATATATGCGTGGCAATAGGAGTACATACTTTCAGGTGCATATAATCATTTGCCCCAAGAGAGAGAGAGAGAGGGATGGTGAAGTGATGCCACATAAGCGACGGTCAAAGTCAAAGAAAATCACTTTTTCTTTAGAGGTAGCAAGCATCCAAGCACTGTATAATAGCATATAGGTAGTGTAGACTAATACATTAATATTTGCAAGTTATTGATGCCAATCAAAAGAGGGAAGTCAAGTTATTAATTAAAATCCACATAAGCGGAAGTTTAATACTAAATTTTCATTTTTATATTCTTATTAGATTAGATTATGAATTTCATTGTTGTTCTTGATTTACTTTTACTTTATTCTTATCTCTTTTTTCTTAAAAACAAAATCACCTTTTGTAAATATCAAAATTTTAGACAAACATTTAAAACTCAAGAATATGTTTAAAGTTGTAACAAAATCGAGTCAGCTCGTTGAGTCCTTAATTCGGCTCGGTTAAAGTTTAGCTCGGACTCTAGTCAAACGGAGTTTATGACGAGCCCGAGTTCGGTTTAGTAAGGCTTAGCTCGACTTAACTCAGTTTGATCTAATTAGTTCTTCTTTTTTTTTTTCTTAAGCGCTTGTGTGAAGAGTATAAAATTATTATTAGGATCAAGAGAACTTATTCCAATCCATATTCTTTGAATCCAATGTAAAAAAACCAACTTTGATTTAACGTTGAATTTGCAAAGTTTTTAAGGAAAAATTTAAAGAGAATATCAAGTCGAGCTCAAATTGAGCTCTAAACCAAGCAATGTACATCCAAATTGACCGCGAGTCTAAACTTTACTGACTCAGTGAGAGCATCTTTAATTTAAATTCCAGTAATTTAGTGTTGGGCAATTAATATTTGAATTTGATACCTCTTGCCCAACAAATAAAAATAAAAATAATAGCATGTGAAATAATTCAACCAAAAAAATTAATGTAATGATTAGAAGTTAATTGAGATTTAAATTATTACCTACTTTTTTCCAAAAATTATTAATTATTTAATTAATTACTTAACAGCACAACAATTTAGGTCCATTTCACATTAGAAATTATCTATACATTTTTCTATAGGATTAAAAATCCTAGCTCTACTACTACATAAATAGTTGAGCCAAGCGGGATTAGCTAGCTAGCCAGCATAGAAAGAGAATCAAGAAGAACAAACAAGATGAAAGGCTTCCAATGCATAAATAGAATAAATAATGATGAAATTTTTTTATTATAATACTGGTTCCATATGAAAAGGGGCAGTCCATAGAAAAATGTACAAAAATAAAAAATAATAACCATTTACTTGGAATTAGGAGCCACGTGATGCCATTAAGACAAAACGCCCCGACCAAGTGATTAATTAATTCTACTTAGAACGAGGATCAAGCTGAGCCCTACTCAGACAGATTAGTTAATTAAGAAATAATTAAACACACTAAACACTAGTACTAGACACTAGAGAGAGTACTGTTTACTTCTACTAAACTAATTAACCAAAATTTGAACCATTCAGTTCACTTTAATTACTCTCCATACCCTAAAAATTTGGAAAAAAAGAGAGAGAGATTTGATTTTTATTATTTCATTTTTATTTTTTGAAAATTTGTTTTTTTATTAATTAATTAGCAAAGAGGAGACCTATGGGGGATGCCTTTTTTCCTTCGACTCATGCAACTTGTAGCCATGTCCTCATCGGAGACCGCCTTATGAACGGACCTTCCACACACGTACAGACCGGTTCGCTTCTTTCGGACAATCTCAGCCGTACATGTGATGCTGGTGCTCATGTTCTCAGACCCGGATGAGCCGGAGGAGGAGGAGCTCATGGGCTCGTCGGAATCGACGATGGTGGAGTGAGGCGTCTCGTTGGTCATGTAGTCATCGTCGCCCATGTCTTGAGGGTACAAGAAGTCCGGGCTCAATTGTAGGACTTTGCATGTTCTTAAGTAGGGAGATAGATCTCTGTTGTGGGTTAACACAAAGTCCACCTATATAATTCATTGGAACAAAAAAAATGTTACAAACATTTAATTAGTGATCAAATTAATTCAACTTGTTCAAGTATTATTATTATCTATTAATCAGCCATTCATGATCAAATTCCCTCGGTTTAAAATACATGATAGTGCTAATTAATTATTTATGGGAAGATATATATGGTGATATTTCAAAAATGTTACGAGTATTAATTCCTTTGATTTTTCATAAATACTAATTAAGACAACTTAATAGTATGTATCTAGATCTATCGCAGAATTCTTGTATGAAAGCCATTTAAAAAATAGAAAGTAGGATAATTATTCGAAAAAAGGGATGGAATATCAATTATTCTTTCAACATGTTTTTCGTTTTTGGCATGGAATCTGCTTCAAAATTCACCAAAAGATTGGAACATATAGTTACAAGAAATTAAGTAATTTGACGAATTTTGTTAATTTACTATTAAGAAAATCGCCCTTCTATTGCATAATTGAGGTCATCCAAGTCATTATTGAAACTTAGATCCAAAAAAGAAGTTATTATTGAAATAATTCCAATTTCATCTAACTTGAAACAAGAAATCCAATTAATCACTAAAAACCAATGCTTGATACATGTCAATTTAGCCATGCCAACTAATCAGTCAAAGACCAAAGTTCAAGTTCCCAAAACAATATTAGACAAATCAAGTCATCTAGCTATAATCTATATATTAATTAGTTAATAATTACTTCTTAATTAAAGTACTTCATTTTTGTGTATTATAATTAGCTAGAGTCCTACATATGAGTTCATTAGCTGGCTAGCCTTAATTATATTATGCTTAATTAATTAAAGAAACAAAACACAATCCACAAGAAAAAAAGAAAGAAATCAAATATGAGCCAAAAGGGAGTAAATTAAAGAGAATTATTATTATTATTATTATTATTATTATTACCTTGCATCCTAGAGAGCAATGAATATATGGTTCTTGGAGGCTTCTATCACAAGAAGTACAGTAATTTCCAGCTCCCTTAAACTGCCTATTTTGCGGTCTCTTCTTGATAAAAATCACCTTCGCGCTATTGATGGTGTAAGCCTACTCAATTAAAACAAATCAAAATTTAATTAATTACATTTAACGAAATCAAACAAAATTATAGTATGAAGAGAATTATGCAAATTAATTAGGAGGGAAATCTGATATGTAATTAACCTGGACATTAGAACAATCAATAAGCTTCTCCAGGTCTTCGAGGCGAATAACATCATGGTAGACATAACGTCGAATTTGGATGAGACGATGGAAGCGATGCATGGGCAAGCAGTGAGGACATATACTTATGCAACAGTCTAAGCAAAGTACGTTCTTCTCGTTCTTCTTTGCACTTTCATGATTTGAGCAATTCACAAAGAACTTCTCTCTGTATAGTGCATCCAACCATGCTGGCTTTCCGTAACCCTAGTTTCAGTTCAGTTACAAAACAATACTTAATTAGAACTTCAATTTGAGCTTAATTATAGTAGCCAAATTCAAAATTCAACAAGGGAGAGATTAATTAGACCTACCATCATGATGATGATGATGATGATGATGATGATTAGCGAAGAAGCAAGAGAGTAATTAAGAGATTGAATTAGGGTAATTACAAGCAAGGGCAAAATTGAAGAGAGAGGAGAAATTAAAGAGGGGTACGGTTCTTAATTAGGGCATGGAAGTTGGGAGTATTTATGGAAGATCACAAGAGGGAAAATGGGTATATATTTATTCCTTGGGAAGTGAGACGACATATTGTTCAGAGAGAAAGAGAGATATGGAATATAAATTAGGGCAAAATGGACAAGGGTTACAGTAAGAAAATGAAGAGAACGTGGAGGCTGCTTTCCATGTCTCCCATTCAAGATGAGATTAGGGCTCAATGCTTGCTTGCCCTATCACTTTGGCTCAAGAGCTCCTTTAATTTTACCCGTAATTAACTAATAATAACAGATATTGTTTGATACCATTTCACTTAACATTGATTGTGAGATGTGTACTTTTTTTATAGTGACATTTAATGAATAGAAATGTGACCGCTGGTTCACTCAGGGGCGGCTCTAATAAAAGTCACCATTCGATGAATTCTTAGCCATCTTAAACCCTGAAAAAATTACTATTAAAAGAGTCATCTCATATAAAAATTTGTAATTAACTAATTAAAAATAATATCTCGCTTTCCTTGGAGAAGCTGCCTCACTAATTAAGCAAGGTAAAAATAAATTTGTCACCATCTTTTCGGATGCCTTCTCCTAATTTACAGTAACAGTACATGCATAAATGTTTTTTAATTGTAATATATATATATATATATATATATATATAAAAAAAAAAAAAAGGGGGTGTTTTTGGGGGCCCCCCCCCCCCCCCCCCCCCTTTTTTTTCCTTTTTGGGGTTGGGGGTTTGTCTTGGTCTTTGAGATGAATGAAAGAGACATAAGTTCAATTCAAGTGGCAATGCGAATTACTATGACAGTAAGACACAAAGTACAAGCCAATTGGTAGCTACCTAGGTAGCTAGTGCAGTGCTTATCTTACAATTTTTCTAGTTAGTAACTTGATTTTATTCATAATAGTTATACTAATTATCTCAAAGGTTCAGTATTATTCTATGGCCCTATTTGACAAATAACTGTTAGCTGTTTGTATTAGTTGTTAGCTGTTTGAGTTAACTGTTTGTTAAAAAATTATTTGGTAAAATTAGCTGTTTGGGAGAAAACTATGAGACAAAACTAAGGGGATATTGGTAAACAACTTTTTGGATAGCTTTTTGGCTGAAAAAAGATTTTTTGACCAAAATTAACTGTTTGACCTAATAAGTGAAACTATTTGCCAAACAACCTCTCAAAAAATAGAATGATTGAGCTCAAATTGTTGATTACAATTCTGCTAAGTCATATTTGCAAATTCTTATGTAAGAATCGAGATAATTTCATAATACTGTGGATTAACATGACATTATCATCTCGATTTTTTTTATTATTTTTTTTTGAAATGAATTAAGTAAGAGAAGCATTTTAATAAGACTTAATTTTGTATGAATTCACTTTATAACTAGAAAATACAAGGACTAACTCTCCCATTAGATTTTTTTCGATCTGTTTGTAGTCATTATTCTTAAATATATTTTTGTACATTCTCTGTGAAAGATCCTTGAAATTAATATACATGAATAATAATTTTGGATGAATTAAATTGAAAATGGCATATGTATGCTAAATTGAAAATTGCAATTTAAAAAAAAACGTTGCTATTGATCCAATTAATCACACTATATAATTCCAAGTTGGTTATTATGCAGCCTTGATATATTTGATTTAATTTGAGTGGATAGGAGGATATCTCCCACCGCCAATGCTGTTTTCTTTTATGGGGAAAGATCTTGCAGTACAAACAAAATTCCATTGGCCACACATTAAACTTTTAAAATTTTAGGCCAAATTAAACAAAGAGATTGATAAGTGATAAAAAAATTAATAACTTTAACCCCCACTTGTGACAAAGTAAATGGAAATACATTATTAATTTAATTGTTACTGGTTATTTTGAAACTGGCTCCCTCATTGGTCAGAAAAAGACTGCTGATGTACAAAAACAGGAATAGGATGCAAACCCAATTGGTTATTTTTTGGGAAATACAAAGTCAGGTTAGGCTGCCTACAATTCACATCTTGGGGTGCGGCCTTTCTTTAGACCCTGTGTGAACACGGATGCTTATACACCGGACTACTTTTTTTTGTTTTTTTAAGAGATGATTTCTTCCTTCTACTCCCATGTTATGAGCTTCCTTTGAAAACGCAAGTATGATATGTATAGATGCAATGTATGTGATTTTTTTTTATTTTTTTTTTAAAATCATTGTTTATATGGACTTTGAGATATAATTCACTTGGCCCCTTGTACCTCCCTGGCATTCATCTTAATGGGGAAGCCAAGGATCAAGGGATCAAGGACAGGTAAACAGATATATAATTAGTAGAAGGTATCATCCATAACTGACAGTCACTTCAATTTAACCGCTTTAACTTTACAACAGCACAACACAATCAGCATAACCAACTAAGGCCATGTTCTTTTCGTTGGTAAGTCCAAATTTACCAACTGTAATCCAATGAACCCACTTCAACCCAATTTATTAATATCAACTTCAACCCACTTCTCACTATTTTAACCAATTTTTACCTACCGTACAAAAAAAAGAAGAAGAAAAACTTCAACCAACATCAACTTATTTCAACCGACTTCAACTTACTTCAAACAACTTCATTCCACTTCAACAAAAAATGTCTATTTTAACATACTTCAACCCACTTCTACCAATGTCAACCAATTTCACCCATTTACAAACAAAAAGAACAGACCCTAAAAAGCAGCCTCGACGAATAAATTCAACTACGAAATGTGATAGATGTGTGATAATCGATCATATGATAAATGAATATTCCAAATTTTGGATGTTAACAGATTATAGTCTCCTTGACTTACCATTGTGTTTGATAACACTTTACAGGAGTTTTATGGCTCAACTATATGTCATGTGTGCATCCTTTAAAATAGAGTTAAAAAACCAAAACATGCTTAAACAGGACTTGATAACGCTTAAAGCCATGCCTTCATTAGTGGGAAGCCATTGGATGTGATTAGTGCCAAAAAATGGTCCCTAAAAAGCGAATTAATTAGGCTTCCTTTCACGAATCAATCGCCGGTTTCTTTATGGATTGGAACACTTGGGTTGGGAGAGACGTTCTTTTTGGAAATCATTAGGAATAATAATGCGGTGATTAAGGCCAACAAATACGAGGAAATCATGGTCCCCCTCCCCTAATTGGGAGGCCAAACCCAACCACGACAATCCTACACGATAACTAATTCACCACCCCATTTAATCTCTAGCCTTTTCCTCATAATATTCCGCCCTCTTTTATGGACATTTTGACATATATTGTTTGTTTAATTCGTTGGCTTTGATGCCAATTTCCATCAAACAATATTGTTGGTGCCATAATTTCTAAAAATATCACGTCCTTAAACTTTTAATCAGATATACAAAATACCCTCCGAAATTCTTTTTTTTTTAAATAGTACTAGTATACGTAAAAAAAGCTGAGAAACGACACAATAATAGGCCTGGTAGATTTCACACTCGACTGGGAAAAAAAACCACCGAATAATTTAAAAACACAGTGACTTGAACAGTTGAGAAGATGCTTGCTGAAAAGATTATTTCATCTTTTTTTCTTTTTTTTTCTTTTTTTGGACCACACATGGTAACATGTTTAATAAAATAATACCATATCATTTTAGATTTTTGAATGCTAATAATGTGAACTTTAGGAGTACTGTACCAAAATAATGTAGACTTTTTTGCTATTTACCAACAGTCCTAACTTTAATATTATGTAATGTTAACATATACCACCGCTGAGTTGACTCAACAATAAATGAAACCGTGCCCCAAATAAATTTTTTTTTAAAAAAACAGATGTCGGTAACACACATTGACATCCATTATCAATAACGTGATTAGTTAATTCCACAAGGTATAATTATCTCTACTCTAACACAATAACCACTTTGTGTAAATCTCGTTGAAGATATACATATGAGGATTGAGGAGGCCTAGATATATACATCATATCCTCAACAAGTAGAAAGAGTGTATACAAGTACATATGTAGAATATATAAAACGAAAAAAATGTACAGACAAGACAGAATGTGATTTGTCTATTTCCAATAACTGCATTATTAATGAAGCAGGGTACATACAGTCATACACTGTATATACCACAGCTGCATAGATGGCAGACCAATACTCAGTCCTTTCCACGCTTGGAACAGAAGCCGATGTTCTTGAAGCGTTATCTGATCCATAACAAACGGTAATGGCTGAACTAGTCTGTCACAAGAACAGCACCATAAAACTTCAAGACATAGCAATGCTTCTACAGATAACAAATATTATGCACGGAGCGGTACGTGTACGTCACACGTATGTGCGCATCTCGCATATGACATAGCTTTTTATCGCGTTAAGCCTAAAAGGGCTCAAGGACACTATAAATCCACATAATATCTATGTGGCAATGCTTAATAGAAGTGCAAAGGTAGAAGGTAAAAGAAAAGCAATGACATAAAAGCAAAGGAAACTGGAGACACAGCAAAAGGCCATTGCTGAGACTACTGGGACAGAAGGCAGCTGCAGATTTGCCAACCCCACATGCCGTGAAAGCGGAAAGGGGAAAGCAAGGATTATTGTATGGAGGAACCTCACGTGCAAGGGATCCAATGCCCCTGATTTACTTCCCCAAAACCAATTTCCAATTCCACTTTATATGTACATATTAGATGTATTATCTGTGCATAGCCTGTTAGTGTCGTCCTCGGACACTTCAAATATTCCTCTATCTTTCACTCTTTCATGTCAACTTGCATTATACAATTGATCTTGTTTTCTATCTCATTACTTTAATGCTGGTCAATGGTCAAACATCCGTCTAATCTACAGAACAGACTACGGAGGGAAACAGATGATGATGATGTGATCATCATCATCATCATCATGAAATAGAAAAGGATGCTTAAAAGTTGGGAACCGAAAGAACTTAGCTCAAAAGTTGGGAACCAAAAAGTGACACCACAATGTAATGTAATACATGGTCACTCCTCAAAAGAAAAACATCCCAGTTTTCCTAACTCTCAAGGAAAACATATCGGTGTAAAAATTGGTAGGGAGTGCTCCACAGTAAGTCCATGGGGACCTTAAAGCTAATTCCAGGAGGATAAGAATTGCCCAGTTTGGTACAATACTAAGTGGCAATCAAGTAGAAAAGAAAACCAGCGGCTAATCAATTCTGATACCCCCCTCTCTCTCAAAACCAATCACCTCAGGGGGGAAAAAAAAGAAGAAAGGACAAACAACCCCACCTGAGAAAAATGCTACGTGGAGTGAAAACTAACTGATCTTTCAATGTTCTTTAATTTCTAGAAGCAACTGAAACCTTCAACTACCGAAAGGGTGATCTAAGAGTATTCATAACTTTATATGCAACAAGTATGGTGTCTTCAGAGTTCATCTGCATAACTAAATTGTCCATATGTCTCATGTCCCGGAATAAAACTTGGCTACAAGCAACATGTATGGTGATCGCACAGTGTTCAACCAACCTTCCCAACAAGGTAGGGATTCAAATAACCCAAAAGGTTATTTTCCCTCTTCCCTCCCTAGCCCTCCCCACTACAGTAAGCAGTGCATTCCCTACACAGGTCACCTTATTATCACATTGCCTAACCCGCAAAAAAAACAAGGAAGACCACTGGAGACCTGTAAATACAGACCAAAGTTTTCAAAATATTTGGCATGTCTATGCTTTGAATTAAGCTGATCAAGTATCTAGTATTTGACAAAGACACTTTTAAGTTGGAAGAAAGTCCAAAAAAATGTTAAAATCAAATAACTCAAGTCCTTAGTCCTGGGAGATATAGTGGACTTGGATAGTGAGACCCTAACATGGACAAAATGCAACCAAATATAGTGCCTCACAAAACTGTAGGTAGAATAATTACATGGACAGTACTATATTTTCTTAATATAACAGTGAATTTGATCACTACCTTAAGGGCTCCTAGAAGCTTACAGCCAAATATGACGAAAACAAATGTACGATAAAATTGCAGCACAGACAGGGACCAAATGCTAGTAACTATCCTTGGCTGACAATGCTGATGAAGCTGGCAGTAATAGCAGAGTAAAGTGATCATAGAGGGAACAAACAGAAGGTATCAATGTGTGACATACAAGAGGGGATCTCTATGTAACTCTTCCTCTCAGTTCTCAGACTCAAAAACACTATTCTGAAATCTGATATGAAAATGGCTTTTTTTAAGTTGGGTTGGACTCCTACGCATGTGCCCTCCTAAATTTACAAGTTTACATGCCCCCTTTTTGTCCTTGAAAGAATCTCACGTGACGGGGCCTTGAACTGGGTCAGTAATCAGCCGTCCTTCAATCTTAGTCAATGTGTATTTATCATTTCAAAAAGAGATCAAGGTTTTACTGTACTGCACTTTTTAAGCTCTTTATGTATTATCTTATTAGTAAATTAATTCAGAGTGGCCAACCCCACTTGATTTTGGTTCAGTGCAACGTCATCTACTGCAGTGTTATCTTAAGCACTATTATCTTAGTCAAACTGTTTTGATTTGGGTTCCTGTAATTTCATCTGTTTAAGTGATGCTCCACATGTATTATGACTCACTCGCCCCTTCTGATATGGGATACTGGGCTATGTTGCTCACTCTGTAAAAACCAGGAAGTAGAACTTGGACTAAACAAATAAGAATGCTGGGACATAGCTAAATCATATCCTTGTGGCACTTATGGTATACATATCAGCTGGATAGGGCTATGTCCACAACATAGCTCTAACTTCTCACTTTTTGTGACCAAGTGATTGAATGGAATCTTAAGCAGTGAAAACAGGGTAATTTGACAATGACAAACGACAAATCCTTTATCGTATATACTTGTAAAAAAATGCAGTTACTGAAGCAATTATATAAGTTTCTTCACTTGTTCCTGTAACAGTTTGGGTCTTTTATGAGAACATCTACCTCTAACCAAAACAAACCCAAGCCATAAGCTTGTGGCCCAACTCACACTAGGCATTTGGGTGGTAAGATGTACGCAATCTTACCCCTATAAATGAATTGTGCAAATAGTTTCCCTTGATCCCACATTTTAAGGCTTTGGCTGCTTCTCAGAAAAAGTAGACATAGTTTTGCACGACTATTTACTATGATCCTTCATAATCAATTTGCTTTACACTATCTCCTTCATGTGCCAATTTCAATCAACTTATATCATCATGTTTACATAATAGTCCACATAAGCCATGATGCTCTTAATTTAGGCGTCACTAACATTATATCCACTTCGCATTCCTCATCTAGCGCAAAAGCCACCACAAAAGGCCGCGCAAAAGCCAACGACAATGTTTTCTCCTAGCAGAAAATGCTCGCTTAGATCTGCTACTCCTGCCTACGTCTTTCCATATGAATCCCGTTCTCTTTCAGGAAAGTCTTAGCTTCATCAGGATTTCACAAAGAAACCTTTCTGTCTGAGCACAGATAAGGCTACCTCCATCTTATCTTTCTTCAATCCACTCAGCATGGTTCTCATTATTTGCAGAAATTATAAAAGATTGAGTAACAAAAATGAAATACAGGAGCCGGTGCTCCACACCAAATTGTCAAAGTGCTTTCCTCCTCTCTTTGTCAATGCGATTGTAACTAAAAGTATGGAACGTTGACAATAATATGATTGTCGGTGGCTTTGACCAACAGAATGTCAGTTTCAGAGCCAGCTGATTGTGGATGAGTTCTCACTCAAAGGCACTTCAAGTTTTGGGAGAAAGGTAGTCAAAGACACACATAAACCAGAGATTTTAAAGATTATTTCATCAAGTCTCTCTATTTTTGGGACAAAGGAATCTTTTGTTACTCTTCTCTTGATCTTTTAAATTTTGTGAATAGTGTACATATGGGTTATGCATAGCCTTTTTTAGAATGCTAGCTTTGCATCCACCCTTTTGTTAATGAAATATATTTATTCTTTTCCTAACAAAAAAAAATAAACCAGAGATTTTAAATCTTTGAGGTCTCTAATGATCCTTAAATAGTTGAATGTGCAGACCTATTGAATATAAGAGTTTCACTGCTTTTAAAAAAAAATAAGTTAAAATGGCACAATGTCATGTAACTAACGATATTCAGACCTATACAGGGTTTCACACTCGATTGGAAGAGAGGAAAATCGGGGGGGGGGGGGCCTAGAACGGGGAAAGACAAAGGGTGTGCATTATTCTTATGTGCCCAGAATTTTAAACCAAAAAAAATTTAAAAAGCAATTCCACTTTCACTACCACTGACGTTCATCTAAGTCAGCATCTGAGCACCATAAAATGTGGGTCATCGCTTACATGTTAACCTTGTCTTAGGTGTTCTAAAACTATAGCCACACTATAAATTCTTATACATATCACGAAAAGACATGTTCTGCAACTTGTACACGGTAATGACTCAAACCAATCTGCAGTAGCTTGCAGCTGCAATTTAAAAGTTCTCTTTTTATTATTATAATCTCTCCTGAATGCACGAGCACCATTACTTTAACCTATAAACAATCAACTAAATGCATTGTGAATCCCACCATAACTTTGTCATTATCAGCAAACAATTAAGGTTACACCATTATTCTAATGAGCATGGACGGAGCTACATTGAGGCAAGGAGGATCAATTGACCCCCCAACTTTTTGAAGAAAAAAAATTAAATATGGGATATTTTTATGGATAAAAACAATATATATATATATATTCATTAGTTCACATACATTTTGCAAACTTGTACTTAGCAGGATGGTCGGCTGCCACCCCTTGTTTCAGGGGGTCACGGGTTCGACTCTTGCCACTCTCCTTCTATGGTGCCTTGTATTTTTTTTTTGAATTTTGCCCATTTATTTTCCCTAATTTCTGCATCTCAACTCTCTCTGGTCTTGCTTTACTTTCCTCCTCAAGTCCTCAGGCGCACTTTCTCTCTCTCTGGGAGTCTCTGCCCACTTACTCTTTCTCTCACTCTCTGCAGTCTGCCAGCCTAGCCGCCGGCCGTCAGGCCCGCCACTTATGCCGGCAGCCGCCTCCACTCCTCCTCAGCTCTCCTCCTAACTCCTAAGTCCCAAATCCCAATTTGAGGTAATTCCCAAAAATTCTCAATGTTTTTAATTTTGTTATTTTGTAAATAATTATGTTTATTTACTGATTTTAGTTAGATTTATGTTAAATAATTGATTAACTTAGTGAATCACTCATGATTCATGAATTAAAAAATGAGAATTTTAACATAATTGCCTTCTTGGTTGAAGATTTAAAATTGGGCTAATTTTGTTTGTAATTTTTTTCTTATTTATGTTTAGTTTACTAATTTTTATTGAATTTGTGTTGAATAAGCGGTTGATTTAGAGATTTACTCATCAATTAAAAAATTATGTTTTGCCTTTCTTGATTGAGAATTTAGAAATTAGAATTGGAATAATTTGTTGGTTGTTGTTTGTTTATTTGTGTTAAATTTATTGACTTTAGGCAAATTTTTGTTTGTTTATGAAATCTCATCGATGACAACTTTCTTGAATGTAGTAGCTACACACTTTATTTTTAGAACTATTAAAGTTTATATTATATGTATTATTAATCTCCCCCCCTAGTTTGAATCCTGGCTCCGCCCCTGCTAATGAGGAAACATCATTAATTACAGTACACACTCCCATCTTTCATTATCAGAGTTATTGATGTTTAAGGAATGGTAGAGTGCAGGCAAGTCGCACAAACCTTTGAATCCGCAGTTGAAACAAACTTCAGGGTTTCTGTCCAGAAAACATGATAAATGACTGCTGGACCTTGCTTGAGTAGTTGACAAGGCCACAAGATTTGCACAAGTCCTCAATCTCCTCCTCTGTTAGGTAATTATACCCTTGAAAAATTCGCTGAGAAATTGAACGAAAAGTGCATCAAATAGACGCTTGAGAACTGTAGAAATCACTAGAGTAGACACATGTCAAAGACGAGGCAAATGCACCAAATATTGATGATAGATAGGGCAGGAAATAAATGGTAAGGTCACATAAATCGAAGTAATTAAGGCATATATGTACCATAAATCAAACAATTGGCCTTCAGATCTTAGTGCATCTGCCAAGCTCTTTCAAGGGTTATAAGTAGCCATAATTACTTCACTGCAACACAAGAACCTAGATGGGTAGAAGTGCTACAAAATCATTCACGCCCAGAAAGCTACATGAGGACCCTCTTTAAATTGATAATTCCTCCATTCATCCATTAGATTAGAAGACCAATGCCTAATATTAAGCCACCTTAGCATGTAACATAATGCAGTAGATTAATGTTCTAGACTCCATCTGGATTTTAAATCAAGGACTATGATTTCACACCCACCCTTTCACCTGCAATGAATTCCTTCCCGCTTAGGTTCACTACTCTCCTGAAGGACTAGATTAATCCCACAACATGAAGAATTTCCCATCACCCAATCTAGACCTGCCCCACAGTAAGGGCCCCAATACAGACCATTTCACTTAAGGCAAGCTCTACACTAGATAGATTTAGCATGCTCACACAACATCTGTCCTCAAGCACACACAGACATCACCAAAAGAGAATCCTACATGGGGAAATAACAAACCAAATTGAATAATCTCAATTATTTAAGTCTAATTTCCCCATAGCACAAGGAACAAAGAAATATGCTACAAACATAGTAAATGTAATAGATAAGCAATAAACTACAATAGGACCAACATTATACCTGAAATAATCCTAACCAGATTAGATAACTATGAAGTAATTACTACTGGCTACCCTAAAAATGCTAGAAACACTAGTGTGATAAAATAGAAAACATTAGAATACACAAGCTTGCTAATTATTAGAATAATTCCTAACACTCTACATTTTCATTTTTTTTATTCTTAATTTCTATCCTGCATCATTTTGCCTAGTTACAAAAAACTTCACGCCAGATCTATAATGTGGAGGAAGTAGACATACTGAAGATAAAAAATAACTCACTGTCATTATAAATATGGCCTAGTTGAAGTCTCAAAAAAATTTCAGGCATCCAAAACCACAGAAACAACGGGATGAAGATAGATGAGGACAGTAACACTTAAGGTAACTTAGTGGAATTTCTCCTTGTGATAATCATTTGGTTTATGAGCCTCAATTCTGTGTGAGCCTAGAATGGGTTCTATGAGTATCCTGCATCTAGCTAGTGTAAAAATTACGGGGTGTTTGGTAAAGAGCTTTTTGAGGAGCTTTATGGACCAAAATTAGCTTTTAACAAAATCAAAAAGCTAATTTGGGTGTGGTGAGAAACCTTTTTAAAATGGTTTTTTTGGGTCCAAAAAGCTAATTAGAAAAAGCCAATTTTATGAGCTTTTGGAATAACCTTTTGGAGAATCAACTGTTTGTCTCACAACTTTATCAGAAACAAGTAATTTCAGTAATAAGTTTTCAACAAATAACTAATTCAAACAGCTAATACAAACAGCTAATTCAAACACCTAACAATTAATACCAAAAGCTAACAGTTGTTTGCCAAACAAGGCCTACATGTGAGTGCTCTACATTAGCATCCTTCCCCACTCTTCCCCTCACGCCTTGCATATATCTCGCCAGTAGCATCGCCAATGCTAGGCTTCCTCATGCCATTCCCAACCCCCGCCCTTTCTTCTCCGGGGTAACCCTCAATGGCTACCAAAAAACAATGACAACGGCAACTTGGGGGTCCAGGAGAGGCAGCATGCTTAAAGCACCAATGGTCTTGACAGAGCATGGCCACCGCTAGCAGGTGAACTCAAGTTCACTGTAGGTCACGTGGAAGAGACATAATATAGGAAAAGGAAGGGATGGTGAGGTCTAGGCTTGCCTCATCTTCAGCGGTCCTCAGTGACTCCTATAATCCTATTGGTCTAACATGGGATGCTAAAGGAAGGATCATGGATAAGGAGTAAAACCTGAACCATTGGATACTGATCCAAAGGCCAATACCCCAAGGATCCCGCCTATGCAGGGTATGGTTGGGTTGGGGGGTGTTTATGCAATGCTCAGTACTGTATTAGTGTATTTACAATAGTCTTAAGCATATGGTATCGTTTGTTCATCATCCAAGGCTCTTGAATCTTAATGCAAGGGCCAAAAGGTTCTCCTATTCATAAGTTTTCTCATTCTAACATATGCTTGCCTTGCATCAAAACGAAAGTGCCCATTTGACAGAGTTATGTCCTCATGGCATGGAGTAGCCTTAAAGGTATCATCAACATGAAGATGAATTGCAAATCTTAAGCACAGCGAACATGACAATTGACAAAAAAAGAACTTAGGAATATTAAAGAGAACTACTGAGACAAATCGAAACACAACTACCTCAGAAAGTTAAGTGGCAAATTGTTACCGCTCTTAAAGTCCTTAGTATTGGTGGCGTTGAAGATCTGTAGCGAAGAAATGTGGTTCCCACAAAAACACCTCCACTTCGCAGTATGCGTGTAATTTCAGCAATCTGCCAAATATTTGGAACAATGCCATGATTTGTAGCAATTTCTTTATGTTCTAAACAACTTATCAGAACAAGACATGATAAAGTCTACATCCAGTGAATAAGTTGAGCACTCAGCAGAAGAAATGAAAAATGAGCTGTGAATACGTTGAAATGACCAGAGACACTGTACTTGTAATAAAAGCAAACATTTGTTCCAGTTTCTACATTTGGCGGCACATTGTGAGGCTATCTCAAGAATACCATATCAAGAACTTCAATTAGCTGTCAGGAGCTCATTGTGACACTGGTTAACATGCAAGAGGTATTAACCTGGATCAATAAAAGGAAATGCACAACAAAAGCATGGCCCATGCCAGACTAATTTCAATTTTCACCACTCATTCTCAAACTGGAATAAGGAAAATGTTGATCAAGTCCATGTCCCTGACAAAATATTAAATGTGTTAAGAGGAAGAGGAGAGTCCTGGTTCTATGTAACACATTCAAGCATAGTTTGATCCTCACGCACATTCTCGTTCACCATCCCCTATTTTCTCTCAAGATAGAAGAGAGCGTGGCAGTAAGTTGTCTTAAAAGCAAAGCTATGTCAACCCAAAGCTGGAAGTAGGCATACATGCAACTTAAGAACTAGTTTACAAATTGGAGTCAGACTCTAAAATAAATATCCCCATGCACAACTGAATACTGTATTAGAACCTGGGTGATGGAGAGAACTTACCGCATTTGAAGCAGATGGCCAGCAGTGTAAGGCAGCACCAGCATGAACTGCATCAACTGAAGCCGAAAGGAAAGGAAGCCTAGAAACATCTGCCCTCACAAGTGCAAGTTTGCTGCATAGTCACTAACAGTCCACAATAATCAAAGCATCCAGGACAATGGGATACCACAACTAAAACAAGATCACGCCAAGTACTAGCAGACAAAGAAAGAGAAGCATACCTGGACAAAGTGGGATCTTCCATCTTTATAAACTCATAACATTGACGAAGCATATTTTCGGAGAAATCAAGAGCAATTACCGCAGAATATGCTCCAGACTTGGCAAATTTCCTGGAGAAAAGTCCACTCCCACAGCTAACGTCGACTAGTAGGCCACCTTCAGCTGATCTAAAGTACTCTTGAGCCATTTTAAACTGTACTGATTACATAAGTCAGATCAGTATCTGAGTTGGAGTCATAGACTAGTATTACTGGACAAAAGTAGAATGGAAGAAAACAGTAATACTCCTGATTGACCAATATGAATCTTGCAGTCGTGCCCCATCGTTTCACTAACAAATGCCTTTCACAAGAGCAGTGATAGCCATATATATGGATACAAAGTAATCTACATCCTACTTATCGGAGTTGATAAGAAAAACAGGGAAACACGCACTGACCTCTTCCTCTGGCCCTGGAAAACCACTTTGATTAAAGTTTTGGCGCCATCCACGTTCATACAGGAAAGACACTATGGGACTCCTGTCCACATTTCCAGGAAAAGTTGAAAAATAAATGTCTCAGAGATTTTATACATAATGCATGTCTTGAATGTTACAACCAAGCAACGGAGTAGTTTGGATGAGGAGAAAATACAGAAACATGTATTATCCACAAAAAGTAAAGTTTTTCAAATAGAAGAGAGCAATGGAACAGAGAAAAGGCCTATTGTCAACAACTGATGTTACCTAAACAATGTCTACATATGCAAACGTTGGAGAAACTATGGGAATAGTCGATAATGTTACATTCATATTCTAATACTACAAATAGCAAAAGGGCATATAATAGTCCGCTAATACCGAAATAACTCTGTTCCAGGGGGTTTTGTTTCTGAGTACTCCTCCATTCCAGAAGTCACTGTGAGGTCCAAATACATATTTTTGCTCGAGTATGCCCTGTTGCATGCTTTACATTTAAAGCCAGACCTGTAAATTGCTTCCCTGAAATTTTTCACACATTGAGTAAAGGGCCTTGAAAGATCAATAGGATGGCATATATAGATGTTGGGTTGCCCATTCCGACTTACAAGTTGAGACCCGCGGAACCTCTCCTTGTCAAGGGTTTATAACATATAGGACATGCGAGTACATCCATTTGTACAGCAGGCTTCACAGATGAACTTTCCTGGCACCCAAAATGTAATTGTATTCAATCAAAAAGTCCTCAAGACCCATCAAGGATTCAGTAAGTGGGCATGGATTGAATCGAACTGATCTTTACCCAATGTTCACGAGGTGAAAAGAGAGTACATTTTTGGACAAAACACAAACACATTGAATAAGACTGAATTGGGTAATCGGCAGTAAAGATCATGCGAAATAATTACTATAACACTTGTTAATGACAAAGGGTTCAACAGAATTTTCATCGTGAAAAGCCATCTTACCGGTGTTTCAAGGGCAATTGCAGAGCTCGCTAGAATTCGGGAAGGATAACGGAAATGGCATGAAGATTTGGGGAGCAGCATCAAGGAATGATTTTGAAGTTGAAAGGATGGTAAATAAACAGCCATCGTTATTGGAATTCAGGTCCCAATAAACAGAATTATTCTCAGAATCAGAAAGATGATTTCTTTAGCCTCTCTAGCGCTATGAGGTTGAGGTTGAGTTTGAGTTTGAGTTTGGGTTTGAATCTCAGCTTTTTCTGTGTCCTCCATTCCAAATTCATTGGTTCTGGGGTTTAGTCTGTGTGTGGAAGTAACGGCTCCAACGAATCCCAATTCGGACCTCCTTTTTCTACACATTGGCAATCCCATTAGAGAGTCTTCTTTTTACCTTCTCTTTTTTTGTGTGCGTGTGTGATTTTTTAAAGAAAAGCAAATGAAAATATCTAAGAAATACTTTTCTCCAGAGTTTTTCCAAGATTGTTCTTATAGGGAATACACCTTAAATTATTATGCGAAATTTTATCTCACATCAACGTGAAATACAGAGAAAGATCCTGCTTAATCAGCCAATCGGCTGCACTATTCTCTTGTTTAAAAATATGTCATATGGTAACTTGATTACAACATTGTAAGAATAAATAAATATCTTGCAGTGAGGTTTGAATTTTCCAAGGTGCTTTGATTCAACCTTGCACTTGCTTGAATGAGAATCTTATTGTCACCTTCAGCATGTACATTCTTGAACCTGGCTTGGACTACGGCATTGTCGTTGCTTCCGCTACTAAAATTGATGTTGTACCTAGATTGAAAGTTGCTGCTTAAATGAACCATCCTTACCAATCTCTAATAATAAACCCTCCTGCTGCTCCTTGAGATATTTTGGATCCATCAAAGTTGATTTTAATGAATCCTTCTTGGGGCTTCCACCATACGACCCAATGACTCTTTTTGTGGTTGGCGATAGAAATTTTATCGGTTGGTGGATAGAGTGTTTGTGTGAGGTTTTTGTGTGTGTGTTTAACCCTTTGAAAGCATGTAAATATTTTTTCCTCCTTTAAGGCTTATTCTTTTTCGTTAGAAAATATAGGTTGATAAATAAGTAAAATTGGTTGAGATTAATAAAAGTGGATAGAAGTGGGTTGAAGTGAGTATTTTTTTTTTTGTTAAAGTGGGTTAAAGTTGGTTGAAATAGATAGAATTTTTTTATATGATGGGTGTAAGTTGGTTAAAAACTTAAAATAGTAGAACGTGGGTTGAAGTTGGTTAAAGTGGATTAAAATAAGTTAAAATTGATTAAGGTGGGTTAAAGTTGGTATTTTTAATTGAAGTTCATGAAGTGAGTTGAAATGGGTTAATATCGGTTGAGATTCGTAAATTTGGATTTACCAACGAAAAAACGGAGCCTTAATCCCTTTGGCAATCATATATATATATATATAAATATATATATATATATATATATATATATATATATATATATTAAAAGTTTGATTGAACTCATGTATGAGTGACACATAAGCTTGCCATGTAGGATGCCACATTGCCACATAGGAGAGGATAGGCATGTGAGACATTTTAATACAACATAGGATGCTATATGAGATTTAAAATAAAAGAAAAAGGTTATATAGGATAGATGTAAATTTAATACAATGTAAATTATATTTAACAAGGTAACTTCTCACTTAGCTTCCTTTTAATAATAAAAATTAATCATAAAATATATATGATTTAATGTTGCAAATGCAACAAAAAAATGTGTGTTAGATATTAATTAAGAATAAAAAAGTATATTATTAGTAGAGAAAAAACTAAAGAAGACTGGCTTTACTTGTGCATCAACAAAATAATATAATGTATCAATTTATTGTTTGTCTTTTTAATAAAAAAATCTATTATTTTAATGATATATTAAAAAGGGCAGTGATATATGTCTTGCTACAAAACACTAGCTCTTAAGTGTCTTGCCTCATCATAATTAACATATTTTATTGTTTAAAATCACAACTTTTTTAATGATTACTCTTAATTATGAATTGCTAACCTTAAATATTTGTCGGTTACGCCAATAAAATATTAAATGATACCCTAATCACATCAACCATATCTGCAAGTATATATGATACGCGTATTTTTAGAAATCTGATAAATTATGGATAAAAAGATACTTTTATATAATTTATGAGCTGTAATATGTTTCTGCTATTCGATCCTACCATTTTTTTCAATTTAAAAACATAATAGTATGATTTTTAAGTCAAAACAAGACACTTATCATTTTTCTATTAAAAAATCATTTAACTCACACCCTTACATCATAAGGGTATAACCCTAGCGATGTATATATAAAAATTAATTATAAACATGAATAAAATTAAGTCTTTAATAAGTAGGATAATAATTTTCAGATATTTATCAATTGAGATAACTGACATTCAAATCTTTATTTAAACTCCATTAAAACATGCAAATAGGGAAGTTGTATCATTGATCTTGACTTGAGTAAACTAACTTTAATCAATATTGAATTCAAGCAACAGCATAGAGTGGTGGAATGGAGCAAAAAAGATACAAACAGATGCAAGCGCACAAGTAACAAAGTACCAAGTAATACTAAGTTATACTTTATGATAAAAAGATGATATCATATTTCTGATACAAATTTATTTTTTAGAATTATCTAATAAGGATTACATTGCAATAACATAGCACAGAATTTAAATATAAACAATCTTATTCAGATAAAAGAAAAACTACTTTTAAAATACACAAATGATTAAAAAAAATCAAAATGAACATGTTAAATTATATAGCAGTTTGGAAGATCCATTTTAGCAAAATTTATATTATGCTTATGAAAATACATACTCTCGTACATTTTAAGACTATCCATACATATAACAAATACACATTAAAAAGTAGTAGATACATGGCAATTTGGAAGATAGATTTTAGAATTCTGGTTGCAAAATTCCTAGTGGCCAGTGGTGGGTGTTCATTACTGCTAGGATAGAGTCTTGGATAAAAGAGAAGCAAACCACAAGAAGCAAGTGTTTTAGTGAATGGTAATGGCCGTTGCTACTACTACTACCACTACCACTACCACTACTAGCACTAGCAAACTCATGACTCATCTTCACTCTCCATCTGTAAGACAAACTTCTCCAAAATTTCCCAGTTTTAGAGCCATCTCTCTCCCATCATCTTCTACTCTCTCCCAACCACTCATCAATGGTAAACAGCGCGGAGTTGCAGCCTCAGTGGCATTCAATGCTCAGGGCAACTACGACTTCTCTCGCCTCAACGATGACAACCAAGGTCAGTATATAATTTAGCTTCTGAGTAATTGTAAGGTTCTGATCCAACTGGGAACCTAACGCTGCATTATATATGTAGCAGTTGTAATACAGTCCTAAGTAATTTGCAGTATTATTTCCCTAGTATATATCCTATTACAAACCCGCCAATGGTTTCATTTCATTGCTTCTGTTTGTGCTTAAATTGATGATTAGCTTGATTAGTTGATTGATGGTTATTCAAATTCAGATAATGCCCCAGCACCAATACCCGCCTACAGAAGGCATATTTGAAGTTGTTTTGGACAATGATGCCATTCGACGTCTAGACTTGTCACCTTTTCAGTCTTCCACTGGCATTTCCTCTGCTTCCTCAGGGACTTCATACTATCTTACAATTACTACAACAACAATTCCCAGTACGGGTCTCACTTTCGCTGGGTTTAGTTGACAACCTGAATTGGTTGCCACCGAGTTTAGTGGATAAGAAGATCAAGAAATATGATCTTGCACCCACAAAGGCCCACATTCAACTCCACAATATGATCTTCTTTGATGTAATTCTGAATTTACCAATGATTACATATGTACATTGCTGAGACCCAGGAGTATTTTGAACATAAGATTGGGCTAAACTACAAAAGAGATGATCCATATTATCAACGAGAACTGTCAGAATTCCTAGACATATGTTACAGATGATCTATATTACAATTACTGCAACAACGACAACGACTGGCGCACTGGTGAACTTACTGATGATCCATGTTACTGATGATCCATAAACTACAAAAGAGATGATCCATATTACAATTACTACAACAACGACTGGGACGCTGGTGAACTTGCTTGGTATGCTGCCATGCTTGTCCCTCACCAGGTAACATCTTCGACAAAATATTCTCGAAACACGAACAATTTTGATCAAGTTTTTGAAGTTGCTGATGCATGAATGTTTGAGAATCGATTATATATTGTTAAATTTATTACAAATCGGGCCTTGATTCACTGAGCAGTGCATACAAGTCATGAGAGGTTCCATCCC